>CM070075.1:79638447-79826485 GCA_036250285.1 Pyrocoelia pectoralis | reverse complement strand
AACGTGCTAATTCTTATAGAATTCTAATTTCAAGTTTTTTGGGGGTTGGGTCGTGTTCGTTTCTCTACCGATATAAAGCAAGATAGTTACATCTATTTATTTACAGTAGGTACATATTACAAAGTACGGTATTTGTTGTTCTCTTCCTGCCATAGGCTGACCCCTGGTGCGTACTATGAAGCGGCGTAGATCGTGCTGTGTGTGACATCGGTGATAGGGACGTTATATGTGATGACGTGGGTATGGATGGGTCGCAGCGTCCACGGGGTGTAGGATCGTTCCTGTAGTAGAGTTGGTGGTGTACCGGGTAACGGTATCACCGGACGGACAAAAGACGTCGCAAGTCTAAATCATCTAGGGTCGTAAGACCTTTCGTAAGGTGCGGAAGCTGAAGTGTATGGGAAGCGGCGGCGTCGTGCTGTGGGTAGCTACGACAGTGCTCTTACCGCTTCGCCATGAACAGACGAAGCGAACGTTTACTTATAAGTATGTCCAAAAGTATGGAAACCCCAACCCTTGAATATCTGGAGAAAAACACAAAAAAGAAAAAACACGTGTTCGTGTTCCTTTGAATCCTTATAAACTTAAAAATAAGAAACCCAACAGGGTTGAAATTTGCAATTTGAAAACCTTATCAAAAATGGCGCTCACTTCAAAAGTTAAGCCTACTTCAGTTTTCAAGACTCTTTTCGGTGCAGGTTTTTGAACAAAACGGTTTCATTTCTTAAAGATAGGATGTTCGCTTTTAGCATAATATGTGGGTTACATTACAATATAGCATTTCAAAACTTATACCACACATGCCCAGGCCCGGATTAAAGAATTGAAGGGCCCAGGGCTCTTTACGTGAAAGGGGGCCTTTTTAATCTCAACGAAATTATTTTACATGATAAACATTAAAATAGAATCACATATGAATATAAAGTAAGTAAATAAATGTACCTACAAGTACCTAAATAATTAGATAAATATTTTAAATATCTTTAACAAATATAATACATTAATTTACTTTTACTAAAAAAATTTATAAGATGAGGCCCCCAATCGAATGGGACTCGGGGCTATAGCCCCCCTCGCCCCCTGTTAATCCGGCCCTGCACATGCTATGATTTTATTGCCACAGCCTACCTGTGCGACTTTATAGACCTCGTGTGTACCTATAGTATATATCTACAATTGACTGTATAGTCAATGGTAGTAGGTACTACCATTGATTATGTATCATCAATGGTACTACTTACTTTTAAAGCTCAAAAAGAAGGTCGTATACTGTTAAGGAAAATATTCAAATTGTCACTGCGCAGTTGCGGCTGTATAATATTATATATACGAGCGGTATAACCGTGAGTAGTTAGTTAGTCAGTCAGTTGTGTTTACGCATCAGCAGAGTGCTTATGCAATTGCTTGTCTGTTAGCGAACTAACTCGAACTGGGTTCTATGTTAATTACGTTCATGTTCTTTTCTTGAGTACCTACAAATAAATGTTTACTTACCTGTTTACTTAATCATTACACATCTTGCTACAACTCCCCTGTGAAAAACCTACTTTACCTTAATAGGTTATGGGCCCAGGCCACGTGTGTTGTAACTAAGAAAAAAGTGCGCGAACCGGGTTCTGTGCGAGTGTAAGGAATAAACAATTAGTGTAAAACGGGTGAAAGAGGTCTCAAGAAGAAAAAGATGGCAGAAAAAATTGACGTAAGTGCAACGAAATTCGACGGGAAGAATTTCAAGCAGTGGAAATTCCAAATAATGTGCGCGTTGAGGGCAAAAGGGGTTCTGGAGATAGCAAATGGCACAACTCCACAACCAGCCACGCAATCGACTCCGCAACCTGGTGGAAACAATTCAGCCAGAGAAACTTGGGACAAGAAAGACGCTATCGCAATGTTCACTATAACATCCTCAATGGAAATATCATTGATCACCTTAGTTGAAAACTGCGCGACAGCGAAAGAAGTGTTAGATAAACTGGATTTGGTGTACGACCAGAAATCAGAAACGAATAAACTGATAAATCAAGAGAGATATCACAGCTACAAAATGGATAAGAACGATTCTATGGCAATCCACATCGCAAAGATTGAAAGTTTAGTGAAAGAAATTAGAAATTCTGGTGACACGATAAGCGACGTGTCAGTAATGACAAAAATCCTATCGGGACTACCAGAAAAATATAGAACTTTCAGGCAGGCATGGTTATCCGTTGATGAAAGCAAACAAACGTTAAGAAACTTAACGGCAAGACTGTTAGATGAAGAGGCGAATCTAACAACGGTGGAAAGGAATGACGAAGCATTCACAGCCCAATTAAAAAAGAAGACACCTCAAAAACAGGCAAAAACCATAACATGCTTTAATTGTCACAAAAAGGGACATTTTGCAAGGAACTGCAGAGCACCGAAAAAAGAACGTACAAGTGTGAAAGATGAAAGTCCGAAGCGGGATAATGGATCGACGCCAAAGGAAGGAAATTTGTCAGCTTTCGTAACAGACGAAGAAAAGCAAGTGGATGAAATCCTAACAACAGCCGAAAATGAAGAATGGGTCATGGACTCTGGTGCCAGCGCCCATATGAGTTACATGAAAGAATATTTCTCAACCTACGAAAAATTCGGTGTTGAAAACACAATTAAGTTAGGTAACGACAAAACCTTAAAAGTGCACGGAAAAGGAACGATAAAAATAGAGAAGAAAATAAATGGAAAATGGTATGACGCCATAATTAAAAATGTACTTTTCGTACCAGACTTAAGACGAAATTTGTTCTCCGAAGGGGTATTAACCAAAAACGGATTTAAAATTGTTAAAGAAGATAAATTCGCGTACGTGTTTGATAATGCAAAGCTTGCAGCTGTCGGTATAAGAAGGTCAAATAACTTATACACATTACAGTTCAAAACAGTGATAAATTACGAGTCGGAGTTAAATTACGCCGCAACCGATAAAGAAAGAATGATTGTGGCACAATAGGTTGGGGCACGTGAACATTAAAACGTTAAAAAGTTTAGTAAATCAAGGTGAAATTCGAGGTATAAATTTGACAAAAGTGGAAAACTTTAAATGTGAAAGTTGTATTTATGCTAAGCAACACAAATTAAAGTTCGGCAGGGTGAATCGCGAGGTGAAGCCGGGAGAAGTAATATTTAGCGACGTGTGTGGACCGTTTACCGAAACGAGTGTTGGTGGCTCAAATTACTTTATCCTATTCAAAGATGAATCGACGGGCTACAGAATTGTGTCTTTTCTTAAACATAAAAGTGACGCTTTAGAATCTTTCAAATCATTTGTTGAATTGTGCAACAATAAATTCGGGCATCAAATAAAAACATTGCACGTGGACAATGGAACAGAATACGTAAACAAAAATTTCAAAGACTTTTTACGCGATCGGGGAATCGAAATCGAAAGAACTGCTCCATACACACCTCCGCAAAACGGTCGAGCAGAACGCGAAATGAGAACAATAGTTGAAAGTGCAAGAGCGTTATTATACCAAAAAGACCTAGAAAAGCAATTATGGGGTGAAGCTGTAAACACGGCCGTATACGTGTTAAACAGAACACCAAATGCAAATACACCTGGAAAAACGCCGTATGAACTGTGGACAGGCAAAAAAGCGAATCTGTCGCACATAAGAACATTCGGATGCATAGCATACGCACATGTACCAAAAGAAAAGCGTACAAAGCTGGAACCAAAAAGCAAAAAGACAATTTTGGTGGGTTATGATGGCAATTCAACCAATTATCGTTTATTCGACGTAGAGTCCAAGAGAATCACGATATCCAGGGACGTTATTTTCGATGAAGATTTGGCAGCACCAATCGAGAGGAAAAACACCGTAAAAGTGGACTTAGAAGACTACGAAGAAGAATATAACGAGAGGGAAGAAAACCAAGAGGAACGGCTACCCACACCGGAAGTTCCAATAGTCGAAGAAGCTGAAGAAGATGAAACGGCGGAACAGCAAAGATACGGACTACGTCCAAGAGAAAGCATATCGGCACCACTCAGGTATGAAGACTATGAAGTAAACTTTGTCATGGAAGAACCTCAATCTTACGAAGAAGCAATGTCGAGCAAAAATTCAGAAAAATGGCAAGATGCGGTGAAAGACGAATTGAAGGCGTTAGAAAAAAATTCAACTTGGGAATTAACGGAAAGAAAACAAAGTTACGTAAATAGATTGATAAAACGATTCAATCAACAGGATGCAAAAATCGCGAAAGTGCCAGCTAATCCAAATATAAACTGACGAGAAATCTTGAAGATAAGAGCAATATCAAGTTCCCGTACCGCGAAGCCGTGGGATCGCTGATCTATGCAGCAATCGTCTCAAGGCCGGACATCGCATACGCAGTAGGCGTTGTAAGCAGATTCCTGAGAATCCAAACAAAGACATTGTAACGCCGTCAAACAAATAATACGTTACTTAAAAAATACCAATGACCTAGGGATAGAATATGACGGAAAAAGCAACGACGATAATAAACTGGTTGGTTATTCAGACGCAGATTTCGGAGGCGACATCGACACGAGAAGGTCAACCTCAGGTTATGTTTTTAAAATCAACAATGGCGTAATAACGTGGGCAAGTCAAAGACAGCAAATGGTAACCTTATCCAGCACCGAAAGTGAATATGTAAGTGCAAGCCAAGCAACAAGGGAAACTGTTTGGTTAAGACAATTACTGTGCGATATCGGTGAAGAACAAAAATCACCAACAGTGATGAAGATAGACAATCAAAGTGCAATTAGATTGGTAAAAAACAGTGAACTTCATAAACGAACGAAGCATATTGATATCAGATTTCATTATATACGTGAAAAATTCGAAAATAAGGAAATAGACGTTGACTATGTTGAAACTAAGGAACAATATGCTGATATCTTGACAAAACCCTTGAGCCAATGTAAATTTGACACTTAAGATCATCTTTAGGGATGAAAAAGTGTTAAAACAATTTGACGTTTCCTACTCATTTGATTGTTTCAGGTTTAGTTTATATAGTTGGTATATAATAGGCAGAATAGTGACAATTGGAAAATTTGGTGAAAGTGTTAAGGAAAATATTCAAATTGTCACTGCGCAGTTGCGGCTGTATAATATTATATATATACGAGCGGTATAACCGTGAGTAGTTAGTTAGTCAGTCAGTTGTGTTTACGCATCAGCAGAGTGCTTATGCAATTGCTTGTCTGTTAGCGAACTAACTCGAACTGGGTTCTATGTTAATTACGTTCATGTTCTTTTCTTGAGTACCTACAAATAAATGTTTACTTACCTGTTTACTTAATCATTACACATCTTGCTACAACTCCCCTGTGAAAAAACCTACTTTACCTTAATATATACCTACCTACTGACCCTACTGTCTGCAAAGGGCGAACAGTAATATTCAAAGCACATTACTTTTAAATTTATTCACCTTGAATTGAAAAGCATTTCTCTCACACGTGCTCCAAGCATAGAAAACTAAAAAATATTGTTCTCCAAAGAAATTCCTCCCCCCCCTCAACATTATCGAAATATATAGTTAATTTCATAACTTATAAGAGCGAACACTACAGTTGAGGAACGTGCCGGATGCACTGAGAGGTCCCTTGGAAATATAGATTGAATTCATTTAATTCTAACATATTAAGTGCGAGTCATTCCAGAGAAATCGTTACCATAACAGAAAATGATCACCACTTGCTGATGATTGATGACTCTTCCAATAAGCGCGAAGAAAAGGTCAAAACTGAAGGCAATCTTCTTGTTATAGCACAACAAGGCCACAGTTGTCTAAAGAAATGCTTCCAACGATCAATGAGTATCTCGAACGTTTGATGCCCAGAATATTGCAAGATGCAAAGTTTATCTTTGCCGAAGACAGTGCACCTGCCCATAATGATATTCTTGTACGCGATTACTTGGTGTGAAGGACCATTCGTGTTATTTGTTCGATTTGCCTAAATATTATTTGTCTTTGTTCTCCTAACTAAAAATTCCATTGTAATTTTGATGATGTCGACGTCATTTAAAAAGCCATTGGAGACGATAGGTAGGTACCTATACTAACAGAGAAGCTCGAACATTGTTCCAAATGTACTTTTAAATCGCTATATCGAGTCGAAGGTGAATTGCTTCTAATGAACAAAAATCAAAATCAAGCAGTCGTTTTTTATTATTTCTCGATGGAATCTAAATTTGTGCCGGTTTCATTTCAAGAAATAGATGTTCGACTATAACATGCGTAAAATGCAGATGGTGGCCAGGAGAAAATGATAAAGTGGATTAAGTCGATTGATATAATATGATCAAGTAGTGGCAATTGCAATCGAACATTAATGGGGAAGATTTGTAAATTCATTGAGGCTTCAAATTCAGCTTGCTTCACGTTTAATATAACTGACTGGAAACAGTCGAATACGATATAACACCACCATACATCTAAAAACTCATTCAATGTTACGATTCACTTTCGGTGGGAAACATACCAAGAAGGCTTGATGCCATCCCAATTTAATAAAATTAGCTGCTGTTAGCGAGATTTTATTTTGTGCAACTTGCAAATGAAGTTGATGGACGAATTTCCTGATAGGAGGTGACGATAGAGATTGAGAGCGCAAGGCAGCGGCCACCTCGCTACTGCGATTCACCTAAAGTTCAATTCGATTAAGGAAGCATAATATCTAAGTATCTATAGGTACCTCTTTGTGAATGAGATCGACGAAGAAAAAGACGACGTAGCAGTGAGAGATGGTGGACCAAAAGTTGTTTAGAATGATTTCCCATAAAGTCAATTTAGATAATTTCGGTACCGCTACTATTTTCATACCAATCATCCAGTAGGTTGCGAGGAATGCAAACATCGTTTCCAGGTATTCGACGAAAATCACGAACAGTATGCTTGCTAAAGTATTCCAAACATTTTTTCCACTTTTTTACACACGTCGTAAATCTGCTGAAGTATAAATAAACACTCTCTTTTGGTAGACAAAATCTTGTTAATATCGGCTTTCTCGATGTGGTCGTTGATAGTTTTCAGTGTCCAGTAGACCATATTTAATATCGTAGCGTATTGGACGACAGTTACTCCGGAAAATATTCTAGAGACACACTTAAACGTTTTGTCAAAAGAAATTGTCCCATCTAAATACATATCGAGCAATATTTCTCCAATCAGCAGGTTTATCAAAGATGCGTAGAAGACTAAAATTACGGCGTTGAATGCGTTGCAATGCGTCACTGTAGTCATTTGGTGTTTATGCACAATCTTGTTGAGAATATTCAAAATAGATAATATTTCTGGTATCTCCTTTGCGTGAAAGTGTGAAGCTACGAAAATAATTGCAATTACAAGCATATTTAGTACAGAAAGGACCTTATTTAGATAAATAACAATTGTGCTACTACCAAAGCTTCGCAAAAGTGAGTCATCGTTCATAGCACGGTAACAAAGGTGCACCATAAATCCAATTAACAGCATCTGCAAGAGACAATACCATTTTTTTGGTTTGTATTTCGAGCTGCGTAATGAAAATGGGGCCAACAAGAAGGCTTTAGATAAAGAATATGCAGGGGTGTATTGAGAATACACATGTCGTAACATATTGCTCGAGTTACACAGAAGGAACTGAACATTAGAGCAATTACTTTCTGTATCTATTATTCATGATGATCGGTAACGGTAAGTAATAAAATTGATCTACTCAGTGCAATATAGATAGGCAGGAATATATCTACAGTTTTTTAAATAGTAGCATTGATTATTCAATGATAGTAGGTATAGGTAATCAAATCTGAAGGAACAGAAGGAAACGTTTTCCCTTTAAAGGAGCTGTAGTGTAGCTACACCTGCCCCGCTATAATTATTATTACGACTGGTTACTTTTATACTCTAAATGGTTATCAAGAAGAAGACGCTCGGGGAGTTCTACCCTTGAATGAATTAAATGGGTCTTTCCCTTTTAGTGAAAAATAGTGAAAACGAAATAACACAAATACCTAATTAAGAAGGGCAGAAGAGTATCTCGTGCGTCTTAAGTTATTTTTATGGTTTAAATGTATCTATTAAAAAAGAAACAAAAAAGAATACTATTGTAAAGATCACAACAATCTGTGGAGTTACAGTTGGGGATAGGTATACGTCAAAGAAAACTACAAAACACATACGAATGTTCAGGGAAAATATGACAATGATGGAAAACAGTATAATAGATGACACTGAAGCAGCGATGTAAAACGAATGAACCAAATTGCTGGCCTATGAAAGTATTAGAATTGATTTGATTAAGTCACAGAGAAAAAAAGGGGAAAGACCATGGTGAGCGGCGGATGATAATATCCAAAAAGCAATGGAATGCGAAAACTGAATGAAGAGAGATGTTAATGCGTACAGAGAGGAGCGGACAAATTAAAAAAATAGGTACCTACTTATATAAAAAAACTGAAACTACATAGGTACCTACTGTTAGTAATATTACAGTTTCAAATAGTTTCATACATTAGCTTTAAGGAGGAATTGAAGAAAATAAGAAACTTGAAGAGTATCGAAAGAATTTTATACCTATGGGTCTGATATTGTCTGTTGCACATAACGCAACTAGCAAGGGCTAGTAAATTAGTAAACATACAATGTAATAAAACACAAATAACATTTTGATTAGGTATTATTTATAAAAAAACAGTACAAAACACAATTCATATTTTCAAAAATAAATTTAGAATTTTGGCCCTCCCACCTCCCTTTTTTCAATTTCTAATACATAAACCAAAAAGGAAAGAAATCAAAATGTATTTTATATACAATACATACAAATACAATGACAATATTGGTAAAAATTACTTTTGAGAAAAATCAGAAATTAGATTAATTGACTGTAGTAACATGCAATTAATTTTACATATAACAATAAAAATTACTGCTTAAGAGAGATCTTCAATTACCTTACGTTACGATTAACTTAATCATGTGATTATTATATTAATTTATAAAAAAACAGTAACACACAAGGAAAATTACTAAAGAAATAATACTTTCAAAACAAATTTAGAATTTTGGCCCTCCCACCTCCCTTTCTTCAATTTCTAATACATAAGCCAAAAGGGAAAAAATGTAAATGCAATGGTAAACATTAGTTTTTGAAAAAAATCATAAATTAAATTACCTAATCGAAAACATGCAAATAATTTTACATAATATGTATAACAATAAACATTACTGCTTAAGAATTAAAGATCTTTAATTAGCATAAGATTAATTCAATCATATGTGATTATTATATTGATTTATTAAATAAAACACAAGTAAAATTAGTACAATAAAAGAATAATACAATATTTTCAAAACAAATTTAGAATTTTGGCCCTCCCACCGCCCTTTCTTCAATTTCTATTATATAAGTCGAAAGAGAAAAAACCAAAATGTATTCTATATAAATGCAATGGTAAACATTACTTTTTGAGAAAAATCATAAAATAGATTAATCAAAAACAGGCAATTAATTTTACATAATATGTATAACAATAAACATTACTGCTTAAGAATTAAAGATCTTTAATTAGCATAAGATTAATTCAATCATATGTGATTATTATATTGATTTATTAAATAACACACAAATAAAATTAATAAAGGAATAAGTAATACAATATTTTCAAAACAAATTTAGAATTTTGGCCCTCCCACCGCCCTTTCTTCAATTTCTAATATAGAAGTCGAAAGAGAAAAAAACCAAAATGTATTTGATTTAAATGCAAATTAGATACGATCTTGAGACAAATCATGAATTGCCTTATGATAAAATTTAGTCACAAGAGATTAATTATTACATTCAATAGTAATTAATTCTACAGGGAAGTGTGACAAAATAATTATCTTTAATGAACCTAAGATTCACTAATATTAATTTATACAAAATTTACACAATTTTGTGAAGTAGGTAGGTACGTTATAACATAACTATTGAAAGTTTGACAAAACTAAATATTTACGGTTAGTATCTGTGCCCAAAAATCAACATAATGCATGCACTATTGCACTAGCACCTACTTAAATTAAAATTTTGAATTTTGTCCCTCCCACCTCCCTTTCATCAATTTCTAATTAGAATTCGAAAACTTAAAATTGTGTCCGAAAGTAAGTTGCAATCTGTGCCTTCAGCATTAGTACGTGTAATGCACAATTATAACACTATAAACAAATGAATGATGTTTTCTAGTTCCTAAAGTGCGATGATGGAATGTGGGTTTTAGGCGAGTACCAAACCATGCAGTTTATGCCATTTTCCATACATATGGATTTTTCAAATTCCGCAATCTTATACATAGCTTAAGTCAGTGCCCAAAATGCGCATACAGATAGTATGTTAATGTTGTTTCCAAAACAATACTATTAACGTTATGTTATGTACACAAATCACATAAGCCCAAGATTCACAAGTGTTATATGCTAAAATTTCATTTTCTACAAACAAGTTCATCAACTTTGCAGGCTTAAGTGATTTACCACTAAATTATTCTACACAAGCAACTAACTACACATTGATACAGCTTACCCATAGAGAAAAGAGAGCTTACCAATATTGTAACACGAATACCAACAATTACATTATTATTGTAACGGTTAGAACTACTGGTGTGCTAGGTACGCATAATTTAATCATAAATCTCTTAAAACGAGAACTTAATTAACTTAAGAGAGCTTTTAGGGAATTTTAAATGTTGTATTTTTAATACAGACAACAGACTACCGACTTTTCAAAAATTGCCAACCTCAACATGAATGCGCAATCAAAAAGTTCTCTTAGCTAATTAAGCAGTAAAGCTTCACGAAACTTAAATTAAGACAAATTTCTACATCGTCGTCGACATGAGTATAATTTTTACTTGAAAATTGCCACTAACATTTTAATTGAATATCCTAGTGTAAGGGCAGGCATATTTCATTTTTCAATAGTTTTTGCAAGATTGTATGTTGTCATGTTTTTTTGAAACATTGATTGTAGACAAACTTTCAACTTTTAGACTATTACATTTGTGTATAATTAAGGGCCATAGATATCTTGTTGCATTTTTTGTGATTAAGACAGTGTCCCATTACTTTTTTGGATTTTTAATTCATCCTGAGCGTTCTATGCTATATAATTTCCAGAAATATTAAAATTCTGTTTTGGATATACAAATTTAACACATATTTTCTTGTAATATTTTCTAGAATTTTATCATATTCTTAGTTTAATAAACTTAAATAATACATAGACCAACGCTTAGGTAGGTAATTTTAAAATATAATATCCACTTTTCAACATTTTATACAGCTTCATATCATTAATTTTGTGTATAATTTGAGATAACCACATCTGAGATGCTACCGAAGTTTACAGATCCGTCAATATGTAAAAAAAACTTGCAACGGTGGACAATGGCGCTTTTTCTCAGTTACAAAATGAAGGCGTTTACGCGGGAGCTGTTTGCTTCCGTCTTTTTAACCTGTAAGCATCGTTTTTGATAGTTTGTTTTGTAGTCGATTCCAGCGTCTTCTTTATTTCAAAGTTGTACCGATTTTATTTTAATGTTTTGCAACTGCTTGAGTCATTACCTATTTATGATTTATTATAAATTGTGTTGTACCTAAATGTAAATTTTGCATAAATGATTCTCCTCTCGTGGTATAACGATTTGAACTTGCATTGAAATTACAATTGTTTGTCACATGGTGCTTGATATGTTAATAGGAAATTAATAATTCCTACAAATCCTGATTACTACTTCTGATACTTGGACATCAACAAGATGGCGGCTTGCAGAAGCGTCTTATCGCAATTGCGGAGAGAGCGCTTATTTACTAATGTCCGTCGACGACACCTGTCGCATTTATTGTAAATCTTTGTATGAATTCTTTTGCATTTCCAACAATTAGCAAGAATGACTGTAACCTGGAATGTGTGTACTAATCATTTCTCCCGTGCAGAGTTTCAATCAGGTGAAGAATTAATTAAGTATATTCTGTCAGAGCGGAGGGTTCCACGGCTAGAGTCGGGAAGATAAAGACGACTCCGTGGTAAGGCCGTGACAATGTTGAAAAGGTTTCGTAAGGGGGTTCATCAGGACAAAGATTACTCCTCAAATTTAATTATAGGCTGGTAATACCATACCCGCACCAAGGGCAAGTTACCTATCCGAAGGATCAGATTAACTAAGTCAAAGTGTGTTAATTTATGGATATGCACATTTCAATTTAGCGTTCAATTCTATATTTGTTATGCACCGGTGTCTACAACGGACATACTGTATTTGTCACTCCAGAATAACAGGCCTGAGTCCCCAACTCCATGTACTTTTGTTTAAGCAGGCACCTGTGGTTGCCGCTTGTAACGTTTGGTATATTTTTCGTATTTGGAACTGTAAAACTGGTTTTCAATGTAGATACCTATTTTATATTTAGATGTAAATGTGTTTGAATTTAATTGTTTTGTCTGTGTATTTAATGTAATATTTGTAATTTGCAACAACTTTTGTTATTAAAATTAATTAAAAGGCCTTGAACAATTTAAATTTTCATGTTATGTCTTAATATTTATCATTTGTCTGGTGCTGTAATTTAATTGATCTTTATTTAATTAATTGTGTAAACGAGAAGTTTTCTTCTCAGTTCTTTCTTCTCGTTATTCGTCGTTGAACTGGGCACTCCCCTTTTCGGCTTTGTTTTGTGAAGTAACTAAATTTTAGGGAAAGTCAAATAAATGCATTTTCATATGTATTCGGAATGTTTCATGTTTCTTTTACACGCGTTTGCTTAAATTTGAGGTAGGTTTGTTTTTGAGGGAGAGTTTAGTTTAGTGGAATTTTTAAATATTCCCTCTCTGATTTGAATTTTGTAGATGTAGTGTGAAGTTCGGACCTGGGAATAAGAACATTACTTACAAATTAAAGAATTGATACAGTCCGCGCGGGCAAAGAATGCCTCGTGTCGCGCATGGATGTTCGTGCAATCGGCCGCACTCGTTAACGCAATAGCGAAATTAATAACAGAAATAAATAATTAATTAGTGTAATACATGATAATAAACGGACGCCAATGACATGCCGCGCTTAAGGGACTTGGAGTTGAACGAATGCGCATTCAACGTTCAGTCTGTCAGTCATCTTTGGACGCGCGGACTGTATATTGTTCGATTTTTAGTTCATCGTCAAAATGTTTGCAGCCCTTCCTTTGTTAATTTAGTATTACTGTAACCTGTTAATAATTAAGTTTCTTATTAGTACCTAGAACGTTACTATCTGCTTATTTGCTTATTCACTTAGTTGTGTTTTTCGTTTAAATGCATTGTTTGTTTCTCTTTTTCGTACCTCCAAGCAATACAAAAATCAACTTTAACATTTTGCTTTTAAAAATCGTTCGACTTATTAAGCGTTGTTACTGTCTTATTTATGGAAAACAAAAGATTGTGGACACACACTCATGAAGTATTTTATGCAATTTTCAGATTGTTAAATTTGGGAATCTTTACTTCATTATATTAAATCTAATGGTAGGTAAGTATCATTCATTTAACTTCGTACAGATTAAATTCGCACGGAACACTTAGGTCTACCTCTAATTCCAAAATTATTTTTTTGATAAACCTAAATTTACCCTCTTATTAAATAATCTTGCTTATTATTATTATAAAATCATACAAAATTTCACTATATTTTTTTACCATATTGGATTTTAAGTTCTTAACTGACCGTTAGAATTGCCCCTTAAATATAAGCTTCTATATTTATATTAGATATATGTATAATTTCGAGGAATATTTACATTTTATTAATAATATTTGCTTATTTTATTTTTTGGAGATTTAATGACATCTCTCACATGACGAAATGACACCTTTCATTTGAATATGAATACCGTATTCTAAATTTTTGTTACTTTGAGAACTACCTCTATATAACTAAAGTACCTAGGTAATATTTAATACCTCTTTTGCCATTATATCAATATTATGTATATGAATCAGTGAAACTCACAAGAAATATACCTAATTTCTATACAACTATTTAATCTAATCATCAAATTGTTTCATAGGTACTTATGTATCTAATAAATCTTGCGCAACACTACGTGATGGTAGATATACTAAAACTTTAAGATTTTATTCATGGTTCTTAAATTTCCCAAATCTATGTTCTTTTATTGTATGTATTATAAAAGCTTAACTGTCAAGCTGCCATTTTCACAATGGATATTAGAACCTTTAGATTGTTTTAAAAACTATAACTACTTAAGATCTAAGCTTACGTAGCATTTTTACGCATGATGAGTTAACATAATACGTGATCCTACCAAAAAAGCCAACCCTTTGTGGGCATTTTATTTTACAGTTTATGCCATTATTTCCATGATAGATTAAAACTCTATACCTATGTATACCAGCTTAAGCTCTAAGCTTGTGTAACATTATTGAACTATATGAATTAGCAACAAAAACGCAATTAAGACACTTTTACTATGTGTTTATATTCTACAACCGAAATCATACAGTTACTACCAATTAAGAATTATTTGGGTATTTAATTGCAATATATTCAAGTCTGTGTACTTTCACAACTTCAGAATTTATTAAATACAGAATAAGTTTCCCTAGACGAAATTCATTTTTCAGACAATACAATTTAATTGTACATTGTACATATGTAATGTATTGAAAATTCTGCACTTTACGTCAAATTGAATTAATTTATGTATTTAACATTACAAGTTGCAAAGTTACATTTTTAATTACAAATGTGTTCTCAACAGGTAATTGGAACGTACTTTCTCTTTATTCGGCACGGAAACAAATCGACATATTTTCACTTTCTATACATGAAGCTTTAAAATTTCCTACCTAGATGGGATTTTTATATTGAAAAACAGTCTAATTGTCATTGCAATACTGTTGTATTTTTGAAGATGTCAGATTCCAGATACAGATTAAAAACTTTACACATAAACATAATTAAGGGTGATACTTTCGTTTCATTATATGTGGGGTAAATATATGACCAACCCTGTAATGTAAGTGCCCATTACTTTGCTAGATTTTTAAGTCGTTGTCAGAACGTTTGTAGCCCTTGTATGAGCGTATCTATGTATTACACAATTATGTGGTATTTTTAAATTTACATAAAATTAATTTCATTTTTCATTAGTAAAAACCGTCGATCTCCCCTCTACAAACATTAACGCATTTTTGTTTAATTTAAGTAAACCTTAAAATAGCCACAGACCAACGCTTAGAATTAATCATTCTAAAACTAAACATAAATAATTTCTCAAATTAGGTATATGGAACGTGCATCTTTGTTTTTATTGGGGCTTTTAATTGTGCTTGTGTGCTTTAAAAAGCTGTTCAGTTTTTCTCATTTTAGTACCTGGTCATTTTTATATTAAATTTATAAATTTCTCTTATGCATAGTGCATGGTCCAAAATTTCTATTAATTAACTGTGCAGTACACCTGCGCTTCAGAGACGCTTTTTTTCGATGTAATTCTACTTCACTGCATTCAGCAGAGTGTAATTTTCTCTCGTAAAGTTTTTAGAACTGATACCAAGAAAATATCTCACTTAAACATTCTAATATAGCATACACGACCGAGGATATGTAATTATATCAAGCCGTTCAAGCTGTAGTTTAGTATAGATGAGCATATTAATTTAAGTTTTATCCAAATTAAGAATTAATCAGGATATCGCTTTTTGACAATTACTGTTGTTACAATACTTAGAAGCTAATTAGACCACCATCATACACGTAAAATTTTTATTTTATTTTTTTAAGTTGTCCTCGAGGAAAATCATACCCTCTAGATTTTCGAACACATTTTTATACAATTTAATTGTGGATTTGATTTATATGCGCATATTTACAATATAATATGTACCTAGGTAATGTATGTAATTCTTGTTGCATAAAATTGAATTTATTTGAACTAAATATTATATACATTTACCATTGCGATTGATATTAAATTGACTGTTACAGACATTTTCGGTGGGGGTAGTTGTAGATGTGGCAATATACAAAAAGACCTAATCATTGATTTAATTTGGTGAACGTTAAAATCGCACTGACCAAAGCTTAGGTACCTAACTAATATTTAAGTTGTTTGTTCATATAAAACATTACACCATTTGCATATTTACAAATATTGTTCACGTATTTGTTTAATTTCAAAAGTTTCAGAATGTGCCATGTGCGAAATTTGTTGATTTAATATTGTAGATACCATTAACTTAGTTTAATTTGAATTTCAATACCGTACTGTAAATGAACCAATTTTGTTTTTAAGTAAGTAACTAAAGTAATATTTAAACTTTAAACCTTAAATCCATTGTTATGCTTTTTGAAATTTGAACATTTTCAAAAGCATTAATTTGGGTAAACATGTTTGCGTTTTGATCTAATCACAATATCATTCAGTGTACCTATACCAATTTTTGACAAAAGTATTAATCACACGCTGATAAATATAATCATATTACAAAACTTTTTATTAGTTTTTATACCATTGGTTGGAGAAGGTATTTAATAAATGTGGCAACGTAGGTACAAGGGAAATTTTGCATTTATGCGCCTTTAATAAATTGTCATAAAAAATGGGAATTAACCAGATTGTTGTTTTTCCGCAATTATTAATTAAAAACATTAGGTGTCGTATTTTAAGATACATCGATTTATAGACACACATTCAACCTTTGGATTACATTTCACGGTAATTAAGGGTCTTACAATTACGAATTTTTTAATTACCGTGTACCCATTACCTTGTTGAATTTATAGTTAATCGTTTGTATAGTCATTAAATGATCACCTTATTATATAATTCGCATTTGCATCTTATAGTACTTGGTATGAAATATAATAACATCTACTTTTCTCCTACAAATATTTTTTTATAGGTAGTAAACCTTAAATAACGCTTGGATAGTTATAAAATTTGATTCATTTTATTATTTATTATTAGTTATTACTAATAACTTATTATTTTTATACCGCAAATATATAAATCTTTGTGCACTTCTGCAATTCAAAATGAATTTATACAACGGGGCATATAATTTTCGCTCTTTATGAGGATTACCTACTTGAGAATTGCTAACAAGAAACCATATTAATTAAATTTCTTAATATACGAGTATTTTTTAATTGTTCAACCTTTTTAAGCTCTGCATCATAATGCACATTTAGTTTTCATAAAAATTGAGAATCAACCTGAATATCACTTTTCGCAATTACTTTATTACTTTATTAATTAGAAGTTTAAGATTACTGCTTAATATTGGATGTTCTCATTAATTTATTCATTTATCATCAAGGTTAATCCCTACCAATTTAAGCTCTTAGCGTAAGTAGTATTATATACATTGTGATGTACCGCCTTTGGCAGCTTTTAAACGTTTCCCGCCGTAAATTTGTCGGATTTGAAAATTATTTCGAAGTGATGGTTACGCCACGGCCACTATTTATAATTCTTTTTTTGCTGACGATAACGGAATGTGCTAATGCTGAAGAATTACGGTAGCAAGGGGAAAAGTAGTTAGTTCCCGGGACAGAATGAAAAAGATAAAGAACGTGGAAGCGGTAGTTAGATTGGTGTGGAAGCGTACTGTGTAAGTGAGAGTGCATCACGTCATCAGAAAATTTAAAGATTATTTGCTATTTTTAATAACTAATTGTTAATTAGATAGGGTGAATTTTAGTTTTAGCATTTGTATGTGTTCCTATTTTATTTTTCTAGGTGTTTGATGTTAGATATTTTGAATTTGTAGGATTCAGACATGTTGCGCAATGTTCAATTATTAACTTAGCGTAAGTAATGTAAATTCTAACTTTTTTTTCCGGATAGCTTTCTTATTATTTGCTAGGTATTTTCAGGGTTGATTTATGTTATTGATTAGAATTTGTGTAATTTAGGGCATACGTTATTATTTTGCGTAAGTAGTTTGGTTAAGCGTTTTATCTTCAATACATTTTCATACATTTTGTTACATTGTTGCACAGCTTGCTGTGATTACGTCATGACTTTCTTGTTTTTTTTTTTATGTGGGGACGAAATGTGTCCCTTTATTTTATTCTATACAAATACTATTTATGTGATGGATTCTAAAACAATGCTACATATTATCTCTCTAACCTTATTTACTGGCAGGGTGATCGCTCAGCCACAAGCTAGCGCCCTAAGCCAAATTCAAAAGCTTCGCCCGTGAGCCCGTGGTGTGAATGTAGGATCTGTTACATAACAGCCTTTCATCAAATTCCACCCTGAAAGGTGATGGCAGAAGCTACCAATAATAAATAATTAAACATAAAAGGAGGGGAAATGAAATTCCTGACGATAAGCGCACAAGCCGAAAGCAAACAAAAGAGTTAAAATTGAGTGTAATTTTTATAGCTAA
This sequence comes from Pyrocoelia pectoralis, assembly GCA_036250285.1. Taxonomy (NCBI): domain Eukaryota; kingdom Metazoa; phylum Arthropoda; class Insecta; order Coleoptera; family Lampyridae; genus Pyrocoelia; species Pyrocoelia pectoralis. The sequence goes on along the minus strand of CM070075.1, from coordinate 79,808,064 downwards.
ATTGGAAGGCAGGTGTAAGGGTAAGAGATGCATTTAATAGGTATCCTGGAGAATTTTTCTGTAGCTCTTTTGCCTCCTTGAGCTTATCTCAAGTAGTTTGAGAGGGCAACCCTTGTGTTTATTAAAATTATTTATTCCCCCTATTTCCCGTGTGTTTACCTATTCGATCTTTATAAGAGCAGAACACACATGAACAACTCGTGTTCACAACGTAGAGTCCTAACACTAAACATGTTTGTACCTTGACGATCGTGTGTCTTGGGGTTTCAATTAGTTGGCGGGAAAGTTTGATTTGGTTTCGAGTTGCGCAGTCGTGGTCGATTGCACCTGGGTACGCTACAGTGTGTAGCAAAATCGCAGTTAAATGTAAGGACTATGATGTGAGTTTTCAGTCAATTTTTTAGTACATTATGTTACTCAATATACATTCTTAGAAAATAATTAAATTTGTATTGAACAATTAATAGCTAACACCGTAATTATATCAAAACAATGTAAGTAGAGAATCAGTAGTATCGGCACATTCAACAAAAGATATTAACAGTTTCCTATGTAGAATTAGTTGAATTTGAGGGCATACATGATTATTTGACGTCATGACTTTCTTGTGGTGTTTTTATGTGGCGGCGAAATGTGTTCTTACGTGGGTTGGTGGTATTCTGCCACCATCTTATTTTGAAACGTGGAATGTGATTAAATTTTACACCCCCTAATTTTATGCATTTAAATGCTGTTGATGTTATGGGTCCTAAAAACAATATCCAACAATTACCAATCTAAACTCTAACTACCGTGGCAGCCGGCAGGGTTTTAAGTTCAGCTGCTGGCTGGCGCCCTGAGTCAAATACTAAGCAACCCTTACCATGTCTAAGACATGCTTCGCCCGTGAACCTTGGTGGTGTGAATATTAGGATCTGTTACATAACAGCCTTTCATCATACTACCACCTTGAAAGGTGATGGCAGAAGCTACCAATTTATTATTTATTTAATATTTAGAGGCGGTATTCTGCCACTACCCTATATTTTTTAAAGCATCGGATATGTTTAAATTTTACTTAAATCTTTATACAATTAAATACTGTTTATGTGATGGATCCTAAGATCAATATAAGTACTATAAATATAAAACTAATACCACTATAAATACAAAATACAAATAAAATGGCGCACTCAGCCAATGTATAAACAAAATACCTCACTTAGGCAAAGTACCAAATATAATGGCGCATCTTCAAGGTACAAATATTTTGCTTCAAAACTATAACTACCGTGGGCAGGGTATGACTAAGGGAAAAGCTGGCGCACCCTAAACCAAATATATAATAATAAATACTGTGGGTCGGGTGTGTTCGACCAAAGGCTGACATTCTAAGCCAAAATACTACCCTGCAGTGAATGTTAGGATCTGTTACATAACAGGCGTAATAAATCTACTCCTTGAAAGGGTGTAGCAGAAGCTACCAAAACACTTTAAACATTATAATAAATGTAAAAGAGAGGAAATGCAATTCCTGACGATAATGGCACAAGTTGAAAATACTACAGAGCAAAATTTAATATAAACTTAAAATCTAGATTGAAAGACAAGTAGTAGTAAAAGTCAGAGATGCATTGAGTAAATATCCTGGAGGGTTTTTTTTCCCTCCATGTAATCAGCGAAGCCCCAGAGCAAATCTCAAATTATGTGGAGGTTAATGTAATCTTTGAGCACATTTAACATTATGGTCATTATTTTTCAGTAGGTACCTCTACTTAGTTTGAGAGGACAACCCTTATTTGACGTTTTATATTAAAAATTAATTTCTTGTGTTTTAATTATGTTTGCCTAATCGATTCTTATGAGAAGCACCCACAAATCCTCTCGAGCAATTCGCTCACAATGTAGAGTTTTACAACTTGACAGGTTTGTAATTTGACGATCACGTACCTTGGGGTTTCAGTTAGTTGGCGGTAGAGTTTGTTTGATATCACAATAAATTTGAAAGTTTAATTATATTGCGCAAAATGTTTATGGAAATTTTCCCGCTTTAAGTAAAATTGATTATCACGTTTTGACTTAGGGAATGGATTAGTTCGCTTTGTACATGTTGGGGTCCTGCACGGGGTGCTTAGTAGAATTTGGGGGTATGCGACGGAAAATTTATGCGCGTTGTAGCATTCTTATTTATAGCAGGTTATAAGAATTTTCCAAAATACTGTGCTATTATTGTCATGGGTTTTTATCTTATAGGGGCGTAATATGTTTTTTTATGTGAGTTGGTGTTATTCCGGCACCTCCTTATTTTTAAACCATCGAATGCGTTTAAACGTCACAGCCCTTAAATTTTGAATTAGTCTTAAATACGGTCTATGTGATGGGTTCTAAAACCAATATATTTACTACTAATATCCCTCATAACTATATACCATGAGCAAGGTATGTTCGGTCAAAGGCCGACACCCTAAGGCTAAGCCAATACAAAATTAAATATAAATATAAATACCATGTCAAAGACATGCTTCGCCCGTGGCCCCTTTCCCCTGGAATGAATGCTAGGACCTGTTACAGTGTTACATAACAGCCATAGACAATCTATTCCTTGAGGGAATGTGGCAGATAATTACCAATTATATACTTTAAAATTTTAAATATTAAATTAAAAGAAGGGAAATGCAATTCCTGACGATAATCGTTAGTTAAGAGTCTTGTAGAGTAAAATTTAATGTACTTAATCTCAGAATTTCTGGATTCTTGGGAGGTAAGTGGAAGTAAGTGAGAGTAAATATCCTGGAGGGTTTTCTGTAACACTGTTTTCTCCCTCCGTCTAATCAGCGAAGACCAAGAGCTAATCTCAAATTGTGTGGAAGTTAATGTAATCATAGATTAAGTTAGCAGTATTTATGTCAGTAATTTCTCTACCTCTATTTAATTTGAGAGGGTCACCGCTGTTTCCTTAATTCCTTTTGTTAATTATTTGTAGGTACCTAACCGATTTTTATAACCTAGAACCCTACACACTTGACAGGTTTATACCTTTAATTAATCCTTATAAATTTAATAGGATCTTCTAATTGGCGACATTTAAATACTTAACTTAAAATAGCATGAAAAGTGTATTCATTGTATCATGGGTTACAAGTACCTACATTGTAAGATTTTTAAATAAAAAGAACAGTGGCAGTAAGTAATTTGCAATTAGCAGCAGAAAAGTCCCACAAATCTGAGGATTAGTATCTACATAATTCGTTTTGATCCAATAAGTTGATTATTAAACACTTTGTATAAAATTAGTTCAAAACTAGTTAAAGACCACTATAATAACTTTATATTACATGCCATTGCCATATCAAAAATTATAAAAATTAATCAAAGCCATACCAGTTATTTAACTTAATTAAGAAATGTGCTAACTTTTTACAAACGCTTTGTACATGGGGAATGGAACTGATTGCTACAGGAAACTCGATCTATTTCCATTCGCAAGGTATTTTATTTTATTTGCCTAGTAGTGATTAATTAATTATTTATTCATTATTTATAATATAACCTTATCTAACGAAGTCGTTTAATTATTTATCAACAAGCTACGAGTACCTACCCGTGTTTTACATTTTATTTTCTTCCCACTATTACAATCTCTTTAAAAACGATTTCCAATGAAATGATAGAAAAACAGTTTGTTTTCATATAAAATCAACAATAAGTGAGTCGAATGAAATAACGCAAAGGTTTTTGATCACGTACCTAAATAAATAATTACAGTAGGGCATAATTTATAACCAAGCAGCTCTTTGTAAATCACCTGAACCTGGAACCGAAAACTGTTACCGAAGGAAGCAGTTCCCTAGACATACAACTTTTCATTATTACGAAAACATTAACAATATTACCAAAAACTCTTGTTTTCACGTGCATATACTGCCTTATAATATACGGAAGTAACATACCTCTTGCAAAAGATCATCCTATAAATAACTGCATGTTCGATAAGTTTAACCATCAGTTCTTTTTAGTTCCACAATCACACTTTTACTTATAAGTTATAACGTACACTAAGCACTAAAACCACGTTCATTACTGACGAGAGCAAAAGAAAGACTGACAGTAGTGATGGGCAAATTCGAATTAAAAATAATCGGTAGTCCGATTATTGAAATAATCGCCTTAGTCCGATTATCGGTTTCGAGTATGAATTATGACTTTATGAGTTTTCCTCTCATGTTTTAATTTATTTATAGAACATAATAACATAAATATAAATACATAATAAAACGGCAAGATTTGCGTATTTCTATTATCAAATTTCACCTTAAATAATATCAAATGTCCTGTTGAATGAATGCAGTCTCAGCGAATGTCTGTGTGAAGCTGTGAACTGTGAAGTTTATGCTTACGACGCTTAAATATAGTTAATTTGCTTATGTTATAGAGGTTATAGTCCGTTGTTGCTTTTACTTTACTAAATTACTACCATTGACTTTCTACACTAAAGTCAATGTTACTACTATTCAAGTTTGAATTATTTTTAATTCGATTTATAGTCCGATTATCGCAATCCTCGAATCGGCATATTCCGATTATCGAAATTGTCCGATTATGCCCATCACTAACTGACAGATCAATGAACAAGTGTATTACATGTTTAGTCAAAAAAACAAGTAAATCATACCTACTATCGGAGTAAAAATGCAAGGGGTGAAATTTCTTCATTTTTGGGCAGTACATTAGTCATTTATACATGTTTAACATGTGTAAAAACCAAAATGCTAGAATCAGTTGTTTAACTTTTATTTTAATTAACAGCAATAAAAACGCTGTATGTAGTATTTTCCTGGCTGACGGTCAGTTTTAACTTATCATAAAATTGTTATTGTTTCATAAATTGTTACCAAATTTACAAATGTTGTAGCACACATACTTCTGAAAAGTCGACAGCCAATAAATATTGATTATTCATATGATTAACTGGTTTTATAAGCCCTAACCGAAAATGTGCTATTTCGCAATTTACGGAAGTTAAAGAAAAAATTCTTGTTTTAAATGCTAAATTTGATATTACTTAAATCTAACTGCATTATTCTCTTATTGAAAATAAAATTTGTTTTCTTGTAATTCCAAGTAAAACGTTATGTTTATCGCGAAAGAAAGACGCACATATTCCCGCGAGAGGTAATCTACCACATCGTAAGCAGCGAGCGGCAACCCACACAATGTGATTATTCTTTTGCATTGTACAAAACCATGCGCTTTATAGCAATAGTGTACGACAACAGCTGCCCCGCGCGGCCGCGCTTCTCCCCTCCAATTGGTGCATGCATCCTTTTTTCAAAATTTCTTTTAAAAAAAACGATGTATAATGACATTATTTTTGTGAATCGTGTTAGACCACAGCATAATTGCTTTAACCTTGTTATGTTACTGTCAAATTGTTAATACCGAACGTTCAGGTACTGAGTTACATAAGATGTCGTTTTTTCATTATAGCTTTAAGACTAATAAACCAATTGGCCTCAAAAGCATCTCACATTGACAAAAAAGTATACATTTTTCAAATATATAAGTATCTACCACTCAGTTTCAATAATATAGCCGTAATTAATTTTTAAAGTGGAGCGCTTGTGCGATTTGAGTCATAATTAGCGCTTTTTCTCACATACATTGATACAGAAAATTAACGATGTATTGTAAAAATCTAAAACTCTACATCTTTTTGTAGAAATAAATGGTCTTTTAAGTGCACTTTATTTCATTAAATTATGATTGCTAATTACTGAGATACAAGCTTCTAAAGTCAGAGGCCTTGCATTTATACTCCGATAGTAGTCATAATTCTGGTTAGAAGGTTGTTTTATTAACTTTAATAGCTTAAAGGGCATGCGCAAGCGAATAAACACCGGGGATTGGGCCAAACCAGTATGTGAGCAGCGGAGTTATATTTTAAGACAAGCTGCGGTTAGGTAAAACGATAAAACCTGTCGATTGTAGATCTGTCATAATTAAAATCCAGTTAGACCTGGGTGACATCGAGAAACTTAAAGGGTAAGATACAAGCTGCGAAAATGAGTGAAAGATTAATAAATCGAATCAGGAACGACGATATAAGAGAAGAGGTAAGAATAGAAACAATATTAAAATTTATAGAAAGGAGACAATTAAGTTGGTGGGGACATTTACAAAGAATGGACAAGAAGAGGCAGGTGGAAAAAGTATGGAGTACAAAAGCAGCAAACAAGAGATATAGAGGTAGGCCACAAGAAACATGGAATAATACCATAGGAAGAATACTGAAGGAAGAGCAGAGGAATAACATGGCAAGAAGCAAAAGTGTTTAGTTCAATTTAAAAAAGTGGTACAAGTTTGTGTATGGAACCCATGTCTATAAAAAAATAAAGTGTAAATAAGTAATTAATTAATTTAACTTAAGGGGATGGCTTTATGCACAAGGGTTTTTTTCACGGGTGCTTTAGTAGAATTTGGGGTAGTATACATTTAGAAGAAGAAGTTTTTTCCCCCTCAGGTAAGCTTGTCATCCGTTAATTTTTACTATAATGTTGTTATTTTAGCTTCACTTATCTTATAATACTTTAATTAATTTATAACTTTCGAATAAGGCTTGAAAATGGGAAGTTCCTATTCCCGAAACATGACGCCATGTCATAACCTATAAGTACACTAATCGAATTATATTAATAGTCAAGGGGAAGGTCGAGTGTTTTATTACAACTATACGTTTCACCCCTTTGTGATCTTCGGATTCCTGAACGATACATTTAGGCATTGCGTGCGTAATTAATTGCGATGCCATAGATTGATATATTGTAATTATTTTGTGAAATATTGTGCAATTATCGCCATGGATCTTTATGGGGAGGTATATTTTTTTTAAACGAGTGTGACTATCTTATTTGTTTAAAACGTCGAATGTGTTTAAATTCGACACCCCTTGAATTTTGATGTAATTTAAATACTGTCTATGTGATGAGTAGTAAAACCAAAATACTACAATATCCCTCGTAACTATACCTATACCGTGGGCAGGATAAGTTCGGCACCCTAAGCCAAAATATAAATACAACTACCGAGGGCGGGGTGGTATGTTCGGTTAAAGGCCGACACCGTAACGCAAAATACATAAGTAGGTACCTACAAAATTAAATATAAATCCAAATATCATATCAAAGACATGCTTCGCCCGTGGGCCCTTTACCCTGGTATGAATGTTGGGATTTGTTACATAGTAGCCATATCAATTACATACTTTACATATTAAAATATAAGTAAAAAGCAAATATTTCAATGTTCTATAGTGTGTTAATTAATTTTCTTAAATTCCTTTATAATAATAATAATAATAATAAATTTATAATAATAATAATAAATAATAATAACATTTCTGAAAGAGACGAGGCTATACAAAGAAATACAGAATAGTGATGCACGACTAGCGAAACAGTGCGGATGATATGAGTTATAGGCGCACTATCCGTGAAGTAAGACTTCAAAGAAAAAAATAATAACACTCATGTGACACCTCTAACTCGTCCACATGCACCCAAACGCAAATGTATAATACACTAAACATCAAAACACGCAATTAACACATAACACATTAGCCACTCTGAGTGCAACCTATACGCCAAATTAAACAACAAACACTTACACAATATATAATATAATACTATTACAAAACTATTCCCAACAAAAATAATAGTAGCACGTAGCAGTGGTATAAAAAAGCAGTTTTGTTTATTACTTTCCGATAGTTTTACGTTGCAACAAAAATTGAACTGTTCATTTCGTCCTTTTTTACCGACTCCGCTTTCGATCTACAATAGATATTTATTGATATTAGTTAGATAACTATAACGTTTAACAATCGTTTGAAAATATTCTCGACAGTCGGTAGGATAGCTTGATAATTGGAGTTCATTTCATCTTATTAATGCATTGATTATGTGCAATCACGTCTTATAAACTCAAAAAATATAATACCTACATAATAGACGAAAAGGTAAAAAAAATTTCACATGAAACACGTAGAAAAACTTAGCAAAGATATTCAAATGCAAAGGCGAAGTTTGGTATGAGAAGTTTAGCGAAAGCAGCTGCGTGGAAACTTAGCAAATTGAGGCAAGCGAGGCAAAAGGTATGCAAGTCAACACCAAAAAGACATTGAATTACTCTGAAAACTGAAAGATCATAATATCTAGACATAAATCAGCATATAAAACAACTAATAAACTAGACATTTGGTACCGTTTGTTCTGATATTTAAACGCTTCCCTACATTTTCCAAATTTCGACTTTTGCATTTATTCAAGTGTACAACCAATTTCTTTTTTGTGAGCGTACTAATTTTTATTATAAAAAAATGTGGACGATTTTTTATTAAGAATAGATTCAAATTCTTCGATTATTTTAAAAACTTAACTGAATATTTTCAAAAGAATTGTGAAAACTTAACTTAGTAGTATTGTTTTTATTTCGCTGTTATCCGAATATTTTCAAAATGTTTTAATATGTAATATTGTTTAAAAATTTGTGTACGATGTTTAGCTGATAGGCTTTGTCTACACGTATTGTAATGTAATAATGTAATGTTTTAGACGTTGTGATTGACACTAATTTTGTCGCGAAGTTTCAGATTTTGCGTGCTTATTTTTATAATATTGCTACGGCTTAATCTTAGAATTCGCTTAATTAATTATTATTTCTACACTGGCATACAAGATTTTGATAGGGAATGTCCTATTCGCCCTTGGAAATCACATATCAACACGAGAAAGAAATTTGTTATTAATAAATTCATAATTGTGGTTGATCATTGTAATGAGTACCTAATACCTTCAGATTTTGTAAACTATTTGTTGTTTACTTAATTACGTTTTAACCTATTGTTACAGATTTTTTCAACATTATTGTATTTATTTGTATACGTAGCGTTTGTATATAGATAAGGTTTTTTAACTGTAGTTCAACTTAAACTTACCTAAATTCTTACATTATATTCACTCTTGTGCGAGTGTTAGGTTTCCAATCCATGCAAATGGTATGGAAGATTATAGGAAATGGATCTAGGTTTCTTTAAGTTACTTAAATTATGTAGATCTTTTTAGGTACTTATAACTTCTTAAATTAGATATCAATTTGCGCTGAAAAACCTCATAGATTCCACATTTTTAAAATATTGAGTAAGTATCATTTAATAAAAACGGCAATTTATACACAGATTATGTTCTTTTACATTACGATTTACCTTTGTTAACAATTTCCGCCCCTAAAAAAATATACCAAACATTCTACTTTAATAGGATGCTTTTTGGAACCCCGTTAAAATTCTAAACCTCAGACAAATTTATGAGGGATGGTGATGCTATGAATATTATTCATTTTAAAAATCATCATTGCTCGTTAAAAAACGAGATCAATAACTGATTTTAAGACATCAAAAAACTATGCCTGGTACAAAATATCAGTTTATTTCTGAAAATCGTTTGTATTAAAATCGCGAAGAAACCTTTTCCCTAAAATTGACCCTTTTTTGAATCACTTTGGTACCCAAATGTTCGCACTAATTTTTGAAAATCTTTGCGTTAAGATAACTTAATTTGTGATTGTATTTATCGCATACGACACCGATCTCACACGTTAACAAATTGCAGATGTTTTGTTCGTCGCTGAATTAATAGATAACAACCGGTCGATCCAACTTTGTTAATGACGCGTACCTGTTAAGAATATCATTTTACCTCAGTTTTCGTTCGGAAGTGAACACGATAACATTTTTCCGAAGTGATGTGCTTTGTGTTATAAATTAAACAAATTCGTAAATTACGTGTTTAATTATATAGTGATGAACATTTTGGATAAGTATCTAGTGATGCTTGAAGCAGATTTTTCTATTGGTAAGTAAGTATAGTAATTCACCATCACCAGTGAAAGATTATTTACATTAAGTTTGAATTACATACTGATACAATTACTGTTTGTATTTTAGGAGGTCCTCAATGGATTCGATTTATATAGATCCGCGTACCGGTAAGTGATTTTTTTTTCTTCTAATTAATGAGTCAAATGTTGAATTTTGGGCGTGTGCCAGCAAAAACCAAAAATTCAATGTATCACAAAAGTATGGTAAAAACACTCCTTGGGGATGTGTCTAAAATTACAGATAATAAATTCTGGTTCATTACAACTTTCAAATAATCGTAAGCAAATTAACACAAGCTTAATTTATTTAATAATATAATACGCAGATGTGTCACCGCTGGTGTACCAAATGAACAGTCATTTTAGGTCAAAATGTTTATATCATCGTACGATCCTCTATCGTTATCGAAACTAGTTCTTTCAATAAGAATATTATATAGACTATTATACACAATGTAGGTAATTAGACGTTCGAAAATTCCGTTTTAGTTTGTAGGGATTTAGGTTGGTTCTCAACTTTTTATGGATATGGCATAAAAATGGATTTTGTTTAAATAATTCGCACCCTTTGTGCACTGATGAACGAAAGAACTATGCCGTACCTTATGCATTTTTTGTTACCGTGGTAAAATTGATTGATAAAATTGTTGAAATCTAACCAGTTGGTTTACGGATTATGTGCGCAATGATCAAAAATACAGGGCGTCTTTTTGGACTTTTCCAGAAAATAATCAAGCGATTCCCGCTGTAATATTTAATTAGATAATTGTGATTCACTCGTGTTTATGTGCATATTGAAGACTTCTTCTAACAAGGGGATGTTTTCTTAATTTTCTTCAATAGAAATTTGTTGTTCTTAAAAACTTTGGATGAAATCGGATAAGGAAGTGATCACATGATTTGCCAATTATTTAATTCCTTGATCTGTTCCCTTCCTGTGTACGCTAGGTCACGAGTAATTATGGCAATTATCATTGATTTTCCAATTTATTCAATTATCGGTTTGATGGTGTCATTACATTTTGTGATTAAAACTGTAGAGAGTGTGTGTACCGGAAATTAATTTTCTATTTTCCTGCATGTCTTTCACATCAAGGTTGTCTGAAATGCGTTTGAATATTGAACTTAATAAGTACAAGTTTCTTTAAATAGTCTTTCCTTAATAAAAATTAGGCGCTTTAAAGTAATTTGATCACTTAGGTAAGTGTGGGGGGTTTCTACTAACTAAATTTAAGATATTATTTAGTTTACGAAATTATCGAATTTAACTCGTAATAAAATGTGATAACAGTGTACGCTTTGTATCATTTTTGCAATTCCTGGTTTACGTAGATATTGTTATTATCTCTTTGAATCAGAATCAGGAGATTCCTTGTAATCTCCATTACAAACTTAAATATAAGTACATAGATAATTATCAAAATAGTACATTCTTCGACTCCTGTTTTGCATTGATTATGTGGAGCCACTCACAAAACAAAATACAGAATGAACGAAAAAAGAAAGACATTTGGAAAAACTTCGATATTTAATGGCGAAAGTGGGAGCGGAAGCAGTTGCAGGTGGAAATTAATAATTAAGTAGGCAAAAGTAGAATGCAAAGGATTGCAAGCAAACACCAACAAGAAATTAATTACTCGACATAAATTTTCTTTATAAAGTAGGAACATTACATCTTCATTATAGTTAATTATCCAACCCCTTAAGCCTTCTAATTTCTACTAATATAATAATTTACACATTTGAGAAAGTCTAATTAACTAAGTCTATTACTATCATTTGCTAGCAAATATTGTTCCCGTATAAATATCGTAAATTCAGTATAGATAATATAATATTTTCTTCGTATTTTATTGTTGTGTACCTTTTAACTTTATTAACTCATTTCAATATTTTCCTTATTAATTAATTTAAAAAAGGTTTTCAGTACGTTTGTCATGAAAATAAAAGTACGCAGAGTTTAGGAGGTTTCCAATTAAAATACTGCGACCTAAATTGAATAATTTTTTTTCTGGTTGCTTCCTGGAGAAAATAGTCACGTAGAATGGGATAAAAAAGAACGCCTCTCACATTTGTTCATTCATCTTCAAAATCTCCCCAAAAAGGTTACTGAACCACGTACCTATGTAACTTCTCAATATGCTAATAGAAATAAAGTTTCATTTTGAAAAAGAATTGTTCCAATGTAATTAGTTTCACACCATTCTTTGCACAAAAGATATAACCAGCCGTTTCGAAGATTTTCATTTGATCTATATTTTTGGTAAAACCGTGCCGATTTACCTACTTGATTGGTATTGAACCATTAGCGATTTCGATTAATTAATACTAATAATTTGCGGAAAACGATGACGAATTGCTTAGTTAAATAAAATTTCCAATATCTTGATATTACTGATAATATAATAATATAATATAATATAATATAATATAATATAATAATATAATAATATAATATAATATATAATAATGATAGAAGTTATTTGAAAATCTCGTTACATTTACACTTTCCATGCAAGGAAATTTTTGCAAAAATGTTCTGCGTTGATAATTGTGGCGCCTATTACATTAGTCTATTGAAGATAACTCGACAGTCGACAGGATACCTAGGTCGATAAATGTTAGGAGACGATCTGCCACGTAGGGATTTTAAAAACGTTGGTTGTTTTATTATAGTTCTCCCTCCGATTTTCATCTTTAATCATCTTAGAACTGTAAATTTATTGGAATAAGATCGGAAAAGCTCTGCCGTTTTCACACCCATATAATAAAATTATAATCTTTCCTTTCGCATTTGAAAATTTGATTACTTTACATTTTTGTAATTTTGCATCCAACTTTATAGTAATTTCAGTCAACTTTCAGTGCACACTTATGATATTTTTAACATTCTACATACATTTTCACTTCTTATGGATATTAAGCACTAATCTCCGAAGATTTTTTGAATAGGTACATATATAGTCCGTTTACTCTAAAATTACTATGGATAGGGAACTCCTTAAAATTGCTGTAGCTAATGATAAAATGGGTTTCACTTGCAAATAAAAGAATAAATGTCATATACAAAACGTTTCAAGCGAAAGTAGTACGTATGACTACAGCATTATGATGGAATTTCCTTTACAGTCCGTGATTACCTGCAATTCTATTGTATTCCTAAACCCTGACAGAATAAAGCCGAAGTTCTAAAGAATACAATAGAATTGCAGGTAATCAGGTAGTGTAAAGGAAATTCCATCATAATGCTGTAGTCATATGTACTACTTTCGCTTGAAATGTTTTGTATATGACATTTATTCTTTTATTTGCAAGTGAAACCCATTTTATCATTGGCTACAGCAATTTTAAGGAGTTCCCTATCCATAGTAATTTTAGAGTAAACGGACTATAGGTACCTACCTATGTACATTATTCGATTTAAGTAAGTATATTAAAATTTCCAAGGAATTTTTTTCTTTATCTTGTAATTATACAGTAATTCATTGACAATTCTAGACGAGTGGTTCTTATACCTATTCAAACCAAACTGAATGTGTTATCCTTGTGAAGCAACGTAGTCTATTGTTGAGCACAATGATTATTTAGACTTATCTGTATAAAATAAAATATAAGAATGATTAAAAAGGAAATTCAAGCAGGATAAAAAATTTCACCCGAAATGTTAACACGTAGAAAACTCGACAAGACATTACAGTGCAAAGACGATGAATAGTGAGAAGTTTAGCGAAAGCAGTTGCGGGGAAAATTAATAATTAAGGAGGCAAAAGAAGAGTGCAAGGGATGCAAGCAAAAACCAACAAGGAACTGAATTAGTCCGACTTTATAGGTGAACTAAAACTGGAAGATCTTTAAGACATGTTTGACGTAAGCGTAAATTTAAATCTCCACCCTACATTTCCCATATGAACATTTTAATTTGGGCTTTTGCACTTATTCTTGGCGTTGGTAAATTCTTCGTTTGCAGTCAATTTTCTTTTCGAGGGACACCTAATTATTCTAGTAAAAGAATGTGTATACCTATGTGTAATAAATTTGTGTATGAATTCGTAGTCTTACTGAATTTTGGAAACTTAACTTAGTAGGTAGGTATTATTTTTATTTTATGTTACCCGATAACATTAGAAAAATTGTTTAAAAATCTATTTATACACGTATGTATGTATGTACTTATGCTCTAATCTAATGTTTTTCTCCGTTTAATTTAACTTGGTCACACTATAACTTTATCCTGAGCTTTTAGAGCTTTCTCGTGCTCATTTCTAAAATATCCCTTCGTTAATTGGGCAAGTGCCATTATAGGTACATAATTCTTGATAAACTTAATTTCAACTTGCAATTGATTTCAATCATTTTATATATAGTATTTAATATTGTGTCTAATTCATTTTACAAGTAATCATGTTGAAATTACCGTTTAGTACCTCTAGTACACCTTTACTTATAAACCTAATGTTTTGAACATTCTCGCAATATTACGGCTCATTTTTACGACGTAGCTTGTGTTACACATAAGAAGTATGAAGTACGTCACTGAATGTCAAATAACTAGTACACTAAGAAAACTAAATTGGTTAATTACACTACGATTTTAAATTGTTTAAACTTAACCTTGACACTAACACCATATTTCTATATTTCGTTAGGCCGTTTTAGTACACCTTCAACCCTTCAGTTCCCCATTATTGTTGGAGTGGATCAAACACACAATAATTATCATCTAGATTTCTAGATCATGATTTTAGTGATTGATTAATTAGAGACGAATTACGTGATTAACGACTACACACTCTACAAAATTTGACCAGAGGCATTTGGTACTTTCACCCCTTGTAATTTAAAAATTTTTTAAGAATCAAATTGATTGAATTTTTTACATTTCAAACAAAAAACCACTTCAGCAGAAGTTACCATTATTTATATTCTTACATATTTCAGTAACCTCCCTCAACATTCGTTTATTAATAAGTTCATAATAATTTATTGCGGTTGATCATTGCAAGGAATAATACTTTCAATTATTGTAAAACTTTCCTTTTTTGTTTGCCACAAATTTATTCACACCATATTGTACCTACTTATGTATTTGAACGTAACGTATGTATTTCAACTGTAATTCAACTTAAACTTATTCATTTTATTAAGTTCTTTTATATCCTTTACTCATTTTCGTTATCTAATTTGACAAGGGATAGGGATTGAAGTGTGGTAATTTACACAATTCAGTTATTCCCAAACCTACTCGACTACATCACCATTATATACTGCCGCATTATATATTTGTGTATGTTATTTAAATACTTTTACTATTTACTCAGCACCTTGAAACGCATTTAAGTTTACTGTCTGTTACAGATTAACACTATTTCTTGCTGAAACGCTGACACCTTAGGCTAGACCTAAGGCTGGCACTTCTCTCAAACTATAATGTTTTGTTTTCATCTTTTTCTACGTCTTTTTTATATTACGATCTTTACAGTGTCCCCAAAAACAGTATTATCGAATCATGGTATGAAAGTTCTTAATGTGCCAAAAACGATAACATTTGGACATTTTCTTTGCGCTTGGTGGTGTTATTTTATGTCGCTATTCAGTTCATACTATTTTTTCATTTTGGTTTACACATTTAAAGTCCTTTGAACCTACCACCTGATAAGAATTCTTCCCACAATTCTTCACACAGAAGTTCACCAC
Organism: Pyrocoelia pectoralis; assembly: GCA_036250285.1. Classification (NCBI taxonomy): domain Eukaryota; kingdom Metazoa; phylum Arthropoda; class Insecta; order Coleoptera; family Lampyridae; genus Pyrocoelia; species Pyrocoelia pectoralis. Next base: position 79,792,458 of record CM070075.1, on the reverse strand, counting down.
TAGTGAATACCTACTTTTAATTCTTATGTGATCTTTGATCGACTAAAGTTTTCAATACCTATGATTATTCAAGGACAATCCCATTAGGTACATTTTAGCTCTTATACGAACAAGTTGACGTGATTAAAGTTTCATCAAAAATTATATCGGTTGATATTAGTTAGATAAGAGTTCATATCATCTTATTAATAGTAGGTAAGTACATTAATTATGTGCAGCAACGTCTTATAATAATGAACGAAAAGGTAAAAAAAAATTCACATGAAACAGCAAGATATTTAAGTGCAAAAAGGCAAAGTCTAGTATGAGAAGTTTAGGGAAAGCGGCTGCGTGGAAAATTGAGGCAAACGAGACAAAAAAGTATGCAAGAATGCAAGCAAACACCAACAAGACATTAAATTACTGTGAAAACTGAAAGATCATAATATAGACATAATACTTACACCATATTAGACAACCACCAAACTAGATATTGCATATTTGGTATTATCGTAGTTAAATTATTCAATTTTCTTTTTTGTGAGGGTACCTATATAATTTTCATACCTATGCACAATTTTTATTAAAAATAGATATATTTCTGTATGAATTTAGATTCTTCGAGAATTTTGAAAACTTAACTTAGTATTATCATAGAGCATGTATTATATTACATTCTCTATGGTATTATTGTTATTTCGCTGTTGCTGAATATTTTCAAAATTAACGATGTTAACATTAGGTGTAAAGTTTGATTTTTGAGAAGGTGCGTGTACGTCATAGGCATTTTTCTTAGTTACTATTGTTATTGTATTGTTGACAACAATTGTAACTATGTAAAATTTCTAGACGTACACGCATCTTCTCGAAAATCAAACTTTAGGTATCTTTGTTTACATTTACATTGTAGTGTTTCTTTACGTTTCAATTTTACTTTGTCATACTAATTTTATTGTGAGCTTTCATAGCTTTTGCGTGCCGATTTCTGTAATATTCCTACGTTTAATACTACAATTCGCTTAATTAGTGATTTTGGATAAAAATTTGATTTTAATCACTGCCTAAATTTCATTTCATTGCCTTAATGGATGTTTTATTCGATTTTCCATTCAACCTTGGGATTACCTACTTAATTCGAATATTACTACCTACGTTAACCTCCCCTATCACTCAAGTTGAAAAATGGCTTGTTTTTGTTAACTTTCTAAGGTTCATATACCTAAATGGAAATCTATCAGAATGGGATACTCTTGCCAAATTGCAGTTTACTACTAAAGCACAAGTACCTACAATGCGAGAGGTTTAGCGACAACCACTAATGGGGAAATGAATAATAATTAAGGAGGCGAACGACACCGCAGTAAAAAAAGAATGGAAAAGATGCAAGCGAGCAAAAATAAGAAGCCGAATTTCTAAATTTAAACTGGGAAATTATACAAACCTTGCTCGCTAGGTATTATTTTCAACCTTTATGAACATAGCTAAATGAATATTTTCGAAAAACGCGTTCTGGAACAGTTAAAGTTTGAGAAGATAAACTCAAAGCGCCATATTTAAAATGCTTCCCCTATTTGACGTAGGAATTCTTATCACAGGTATATTCATGTTTATATAGCAAATTTCCGTTTCGAGAAGAACTAATTTTTGTTATAACGATTACATTATTTGATCCCAACATTTTTCGGAGCATTCGAAATAGATGCATAAGTTCACTATCACGAAATATATTTACTTAAGTTGAATCCCCCCAATCTTAAATTTACGTAATGCCTTCAGATTATTAGATTTTTCAAAAAAGTTGGTGCAAGAAATGTTTGAATAGGTATTCTTAATGGAATTTTAAAAACGCCGCAGCTTAGCATTATTTTTATTATAGGTAGGTATTTATTTTTATGGGGGTAACTATAATATTTGTTTTGTAATCCTTTAGAATTTAATAACAAATATGATTTTGTTGAGTTTAAATCGACTTAGAACTTTTACGCACCTCAATTTATAATTATGTACCTATTGACCGTATTTCTATGTCCATCAATTAATTTTAATCAGTTTGCATAATTTTCATTTAAGTGCCTACAATTAATTAAAACTTTTTTTTCGTATATTATTCGTAAATAACCAACATAGATACATTATTAGTAGTATACCTAATGTTAGATACTAATTCTAATACTTGAATGCCTTTTTTCAAGTATTTATTTATAGCTCGTGCAGTATAAAATCCGCAACCAATTCACCAATCATTATAATTAAGATTTTTTTTTCAAAATATTTCATTATGAAAATACATTTCACGACCTTTTTTAATTAAAATACTAATTTACAAATGTGGAACCCAACTTCCTTCATATCACCCTTTATTATTCGCCACCTTATTATAGTAGGTATATAATTTTAACCATGATCTTAAATTTTCAGTACATAGACATTCTTCAGTTTACCTACTTTAGATTGAACCTATTTATATTATTTCATTTAGATACTAGATTGTACCTCATTAGCGTAACTTTTAACAATCTTTAGTTTTAGTTTTATTTAACTGTATAAATGGAACGCAAAAATTCAAAATTCTCGGGAATGTATATTACCTACCCAGTTACTTTTAATGCGCACTTTGATCTGTGTAATTTTGCACAATTATTATGTCTTCCTATTGTATGGCTTTTGTCGGGCTTTTGTAACAAATCTGACCTTAATTAATGTAATATTACATTTTTTGAGTCTCATAAAGTGTTCAAAATTATGGGATTGAAGTATACATTTCCTGGGTGTAACAATGGAAAGTATAAGTTTTTTAATTACTGTTTAATAATAAATAGTGAATTATTTACATAATATAGTTTTGGTAGGTAGTCTTCCACGTGTATTTAATTAAAAAATAGATTTACGATTTGTTGTTATACCTATACTTATCTAATTTTTGCATTAATCTTTATGTGTCAGTTTCCTTTGTTTAATCATCTTTCGTTATCATTTGTGGTTAAAGTAAAACGTAAAATTCAGATCGATAATAATTGTGAAATAGAAAAACTTTGTAGAAGTGGAAACTGTGCAGAATAGGTTTTCTTGGCAGCCACTTGGAAAAATATCACTTGAGGTTAATTTGGCTTAGTTTTTATTATATTATTATCTTAAAGGGTGTCCAAGAAGAACACTATTCGACCCACGTATGCAAGTTTTTAGTATGCCAGAAGAGAGAATTTATTGCGATAGAAAAACATTTCCCTTGCTTTGTAACATATAGAAGTGGAAACTGTGCAGAATAGGTTTTCTTGGCAGCCACTTGGAAAAATATCACTTGAGGTTAATTTGGCTTAGTTTTTATTATATTATTATCTTAAAGGGTGTCCAAGAAGAACACTATTCGACCCACGTATGCAAGTTTTTAGTATGCCAGAAGAGAGAATTTATTGCGATAGAAAAACATTTCCCTTGCTTTGTAACATATCATTTCTTTGCATTTTGTTTGAATCTTCCCAAGCCAATTAAGGTTTATACAATATATAAAAATTTGCCCACCTTTCTCTACACAAAAAATTCAACCCCCATTATGTACTTAATTTATTATTCTGAAATATTCGTTTAATGAATGTTTTAACAAAAACATTATTTTTTAAACAGAGTTTAGTTGGGGTTCTTTGACCAGGAACAAGCGCCTGGTGTTGCGATAAAAGGTAAATTAATCTAAATTTTGGTTGCTTAGTTGTCTTTACACTTTCTTCACTCTCCAAATATACTCCCTGCACACCTAGAGATAACACAATTTGAACATTTAGAATTTTTCCCAGATCGACTATTGTAACATAATTATCTTGACAATGTAAATTTATTGGAATCTCACTACCATTACAAGAAATAATCCTCTTTAATTATAACTTGCCTTTTTACTTTTCATAATAATAACTCAATTTTACTAAATAATTTGTGTCCATTTGTTTCATTTGTTTCATTTGTTTATTAGAAGAATAAATTAAATGTTCACTTCATTTTCAACAATCAAACCCTGACTTCAATTATTGCGGTAAATAAGTCTCACTATTTTTTTATTACAAATTAATTTAATAATTAAAACTTATTTTCCTGAAGTAGGACTTCATTCTTGTAAAATTTTTTTGTTATCAACCTCATTCAACTACGCACTCATATACTACACTGGAAGAAGTCTAAAACGTTCAGACATGTCTTGACTCGGTCCTTTCATCCTGCTGTGATGATGTTAGGATTTTTTACATAACAGCCGTAGTCAATATATTCCTTGATGACTTGTGGTAGAAGGCTACCAATGATATATTTTAAATTTTAAAATAAAAAGGGAAACTAATTTCCTGGCGATAATCGTTCCCGTTCAGAGCAATGTAGATTGTAGAAGAAACTTCAATGTAATCTCGGAATTTATATTGGGAGGTAAGTGGCAATAAATTGGAAATCTGTTGATTCAAAATCCTGGAGGGCTTTCTGAAGCTCTTTTCTTCCTCCTTGGAATCAGTGAAGACTCAGAACTAATTTCAAATTGTGTGGACGTTAATGTAACAATCAATTAGGTACATTATTATGTATTTGTCAGTAATTTTTCTACCTCGACTTAATTTGAGCGTTGTTTGTTGGAAGTAGTTTTTTTTTTTTAGAAAATTCATTTTTCCTTCGTCTTTAGTGTTTTAATGTTTAAGATCAGCACACACCACATTCACAACAGAGAGTTCTACCACTTGTCAGTTATGTTGTTGGACGATGACATAATTTGGAGATTCAGTTACCCATTTGGCAGGAAAGTTACTTTTTGAAATTCGAATATTCCATACGACCGTATCGAACAAGTTTTGTCTTTCTGTCAACTGAGGAAATGTGTGTGAATGGAATAGAAAAAGAACGTTCTCAATATGCAAAGATTGTGACAAAAAATATTTTCCTCCTTTGGTAGAGAATACTCCCATCGACTCTTGAAAATTATAACCTCTCATTCGCTAGAGTGCAATATAAAATGTGCCCATCGTTATTCACACAAGAGATTCGACCTTCAGCCAACACCTGACGTATCATGAAAGAAATCTTTATTTGCTTAAAGTGATGATTTGCTTGCTCCATACGTTGACAGGAGTTATCCGAGGAGACCCATTTTACATTTTAAAAACTAATATCCTTGTAATTAAACAAATCCGTTGAAGTTGACAATTTTTCAAAAATGATATTACGCATAATGTGTCAAATGCGGAATTTAAATTACATTCGCATTTCTTTTGAAGTAATAAGGGTTCTTCCAATATGACACTTTTCCACCATTCTTTACCAACAATTCCAACAAGCAGCAAATTTACAATAATTGGAATTTTTTAAGGTCACTCCCATTACATTCCGTTTTCTTTGTGGATAAACAATTACCAAGGAATTTGCATAACGAAAATTTCGCAAAAATAAAATTACATCCGTCGATCTAAAGTAGAAGCAGCTATACTTATGATATTACTTTCTGGTCAAAGTTGTGAGATGGATCATGAGGTAGGTACAGAATTTCAAATGCTGATGTTTTATTAGATTCCCATCAGATCTTGGGATTAGTTCGTGTGTAGATTTCAAAAACTTTACATCAAAAATCAACTGCTGGTGGTATATTGAAAACTCATTCATTAGTCATTACCATTACGCACGCTTTTGAAAATTTGTTACATTAATATAATTATTTAAATTAATTTATAATTAAAAATCTACTTATTGATAACTGTATTTATTCCCTGGATGAATATTTCTCTATTAAATTTTAAGTTCTTCCTAAGTACAAATGCAATTTGGAATGTAAATATTAAGTTCTTGTACTTCTACTGTAATTTAATTTTTGTAATTAATTTTGTCATTGACTATATGAGTTACGTTGTATAACTTGCCGGTTTGCATTTTTTTAATACTGACAACCCCAATTGCATTTGTGTGATTTCAGCACTCGTCTCGATTGTAATTTACCTAAGTAAAATACCTACTAATTTGCAAATTCAACCGTAAATGGCATTATTGACTTAAATTAGAATTTTTGGTACCTTCGCAATTACGGAATCTCAAATTGCAGCACATGAATAAAATAATTTACAATACTTAATTGACAATGAAGTGTTTCCATTATTCCAAGATTTCAAATTTCCACAAATTTTTCCGACTGATTGACGTGCAAGAAGTTTTTGAAGCATAATTCGAATAGAAAATTATTCAATGAGCTTAAATATATATTTCCCAAAAAACTTTCAAATTTATAACTATAATTTCACTTTCGAGGGGAATTTAATTTTTATCGTAATAAAATGGGGTAACCTCAAAATGTTTTAAGTACTTATAAGCCACATACCTACCTATAGGTACGTGTAATACATATTTTACTTAAAATTTATCCCCATTTTAAATGTAGATAAATGCAATTTTAAAATTACCAAATTAAATAAAAATTTTCAATTTTCAATAAATTCGTAAGATTTTTGAAAACGTGTTTACTTATTTTTAATACCTCTATTTGCAAAATGGTGTAATGTACTCTTTAAATATTTAAAAAATTTACAATTTAATAACAAATTGACTTCTAATTTATTACCTAGCTTTGTGTACCTACTCATCTTTGTATTATTTCTTTGGTATTTAATACATTATTCTGAATAAACCTTAGTAGTTGTATGCCCAATTGATCAGTTTGCATGCATTTTATTTTGCAGTGCTTTCAATTTTTCGTTTTTTTACATATCTACCTACACCTGTTTTTGTACCAACAGTTAGAATTTTTCAAACCATCTTCTTCTCATTTCTTATTCCAGTTTTGAGTTTTAAATATCTTACATACTTTTTAAATTTTAACACTCTCCAAGGATCAATCAGTATCCTTATAGTTATAATTAGATACACAATTTGTTTTTGTGGGGAGATAATTTGAATAAATATAAAATTGTCATACATATACACTTTAATATACCTACTACCTTTTCTTAAGGGGTAAATGTATATTTCCCCATTTATGTAATTTGTCTACCTGCGATTCTTCCATGTTTGTTTGGTTCTAAAAGATAAGTTGCTTTTATACTTACAAACTAATATAACAATTTCTTCACACTGAATTATTACCTGTAATACGTCTAACATCCTCATATATGTACCTATTTAATTAAAAAAACTTTGTCATTTTGTGTGTTTTTTACATGATGTGATTGTAATTAGACACTTACGAAACGTCACACTATACAAATCTTTATTTTTTTCCCTTGTATATTTCACATTTTTCTGTCCTCCATTATAATTCAACATGAACTCTTCTCCATACACGGAGTGTTTACCTATTCCTTTTATCAATTTCATTTTTAAACTAGGAACATTGCACCCTTATTTATTATGCTTAAATACATTTAATATATTTATTTAAAATGCATCCCTTACCTTAAACATAAGAAAGTAAATTTTAAAATGTTCAAATTACGCAGAATTTTTGAACAACATATTCTTTGAAAACTCTATAAAAACGCTTCTGTCCCTTTTTAATTTTTTACTTGTCAGTATTGTTATAAAATATTTTATGTATGTACCTCAATTCAATTACTAATGAATATAATTAAGATTGATTTTTTTCGAAACTGAACAATTTATTCTGGTCCACTTTATTATGAAAATTGTATTTAAAAAATATTGGGGATTTTTACTTAAATGTAATTTACAAATGCACAAAGACTCAAAATTTTAAATTAATGTGCACTTTCGACCTATGTATTTAGAAATAGGTAGGTACATACATGCAAATCCCATTATCCATTGGGTGCTGTAGTTACCTCATTATTCTAATTTTTTACGACTTTTATTTTAATTTATGCATTATATGGGACGTACTGCATCTTTTTAATTAAGAATTCCCCAAAATGCATTATTGAAATACAGTTTTGCGCTGTGACGTGTTCATTTAGGTATATATTATTTTTTATTAAAACGTCTTATTTTTCCATAAAAAATTTAAGGTAATATTACCCTAATGTCTGTATTTATAATACCTTCTTAGACGGTATCCAAATATATTAGGAATTATGCATTGTACTATTAGGTTTCATAACCATAAAATATACCTATAGTAATTTCTATCATTTTTTTAAAATAATTATCCCCTAGTAGACTTTGTTAATTCGAACACTAGAAAACATGAAGCTCTAAAAAATATTTTCTTATATTTTATGTGCGTCAATCCAATACGTTTTATATCACAAATACACCTTGCAACATTTCAGATCAGGATTTTAACAATGTACCTAATACCTTCCCTTAATGTAAGTAATAAATAGATTACTTATTTCAATTTATAAAAATTTTCCAATTTAAACTTAATTTGTTACTCATTCTTGCTTTGTCTACCCATAATTTTAAAAAAAATTCTTATGCCCTTGAGCACCTATAAGTATCTACCTATAGGTACGTGAGAATAATTAGTTATCAAATCATCAATTTCTTACGTTTTCCTTGCTATCAATTTAGGTAAATTGTGAAAATGGTGCAAAGTGCAATATAAATTTAAAATTGGTGCACATTACCCTTATTTTAAGCTTTTACCTTTAGTTTTTCGCTATTAAAACACAGTTTTGAGTAATTTGGTTTTCTTCCTCAACTTACTTCACCAATAAGATTTCTTACTAACAGCTCATTTAGTTTTCCTAGATCTAATGGCACATATTTTTTATAACTTAATGCTTGAAATTTAATTTATTATTTTTACTGTAAGTTTTTAAAATTGTTAAGAAATACAAAAAAATGCCAGCTTGCATCAAGTATAGGTTTCTCTTCCAAATTTGCATCACTGATTGAAAAGGCAAAACCCATCTTTCAATTAATGTCAGTAGCATAAACGTGATTTGAAATAAATTTTATGATCGCATAACATCTTAATCAACGCCATCGCCCATTTTTTTTAAATACTTTTTCCACATCTCTTGACTTAAAACAAAACGAACGTTCGTAGACCTACATATTGACTTATATATTATAATCTTCGTCGATCGTTGATAATGTCACAGTTACAAAAACTACGCGATTTTAATTATCCATCTATAACAGGCAATGAGATCGTCGACAAAGATGTATGCGTGTATTAGGTAGATACCTATAGGTACACAAAACATTTTGAATTAACAAACGTACTGGAATTAATTGAACGACTAGGTATATTTAAGTGCTGGGATGAAACCTCAAACCTAAAGAAAATGTGTAGGTACTTAGCGTGGAATAATAAAAATCTGAATAAATCGAAATTAATAGGCAAGTTGATGTTACCCAAATTGTTTTATTCGAATGATTTCTTTTATTCAACATGCGAGCTGGCACGATTTAAGTATTAAAATGCGTTTATGTATACTTATTGCTAGTTTTTAAAAGTGCAACGTTCATCGTTTAAATGGGTACCTACCTAATAAAATTTAAATTGTAGTTCTCGAACATCCCCGATTACTTATAATTATCTTCATCAACCAATCACCTAATCGTGATATAAGCCCGTTTAATAATTGGGCTAATTATTCACTGGGATTCTACATTAAGAATTGTAACTACTAAACTATTTAAATTAAAATTTATTAAGATTCAAAATTTAAGTTGTTTACAAACTCCAACTTTCAGAATCAATTTGCCTCTAGGTATTAAGTAATAAAACAAGTTTATAAATATTAAAAAAGAACGATACAAAGATAGTATATAAACATTAAGTATGTAAAAGGTTAACAAAATAACAAACGTCAAACGGTAATATGTCCTTCAATAACTGAACACGGATATAGATTGTCTGACCCATTTTATAGAACAAAGAAACCAACTGCGCAGTATATATTAACCGGTCCTGGATACTAATTGATAATTCCATCTCTTTCTCTTACTAAGTAAAGTTCACACACGTCGAAATATTCTAGAAAGTTTTAAGGAGTTATGAAATTATTACAAAACCGCCCTTAACGAGCGGCTCTTAGACGCGAACGTCCATTAAATTCAATATAGATACATCAAAAAATCCAAACCTCGAATCGAATTTATAAACGCCATACCTATTAGGAACGTGTACGTGACAAGATGGCGCCGAACGACCGCACCCTAGTTGAGCGGCCATATTATCTTACGTTTACTCGATAGATTTCTATGACGTTTTACCGATCTTACAGCATATGGTGAAATTCCTCTGCAAATGAATTAATAATTTGACACGAAAAATTAGGGGAAATTATTAGTGAAAAATAATGCCTAATATTAATAATAATTAATACCATAAGGTAACTAGCGTGCTTTTCACATTCACTCAATTTTCTCTTTAAAATACGATAAGAATTATAGATGTGTACTTATATAGAAAAATTCACACTACAAGTAAAAATGGGAAATTATCGAAAAATAGTTTTCAAAAAATTTGAAATAAATAGTATAGTAAAGCAGATTATACAAATCCTTTGAAATTAAAGTAAACCCTGGAGGGCCCCTTTTGTTCTTTCTTTCTCTTCATATTATGTTGCACTGCACTTACGTACGTACGTATCACTAACTGTGCCGAGCTGCGGGGAACATTTCCCTTTTATACCCAAACTCCCATCGAATGTTCTAGAATGTTGTCATGCAGCTGCGCGGTTTTTTATTTGGAAAGGATCGTTACAAAAGCTCCCATACAAATGTATTATCCATCACGCCCACCGTTTCTTACACCGTCACTCATAGGAATATACATTTTGACTTTGTTTTGTTGACGTGTATACAAAAAATGTAGGTAACACTGAACTGGAATTTTCCATCAGCAAATCGTTACGGGTTAAGAGGGGGTTTTTACGTGTTATTAATATTATTATACGTACTTTTTCTCACATATTGTGCTCGTAATTATTTATTAATGAATTATAGATAAAAGAAAAAAAGAAATAGGTACCTATTTACAGTCTTTGTTACGTACCTACCTACCTAATACTTCCATATGTACATACACGGAATATTGAAATTTCAATATGGCGCAATCGTTAATTTAATGCGTATAAAAATGATTGTAAATGTACCTATTTGTTACATGTGGGAGTTTATTTTTTCATAATTATTGCATCCATATGTATAGTTACCTATAGCTTGTGCTCTTTAGGTACTTATTTCCAAAAATGCTTATAAATACAATATTGCATTTACCTACTCAATATTATGCAACCATATCAATTTAGGGAAATTATTAGTTTAAAAAAATGGCTAGTTTCTTCAATTTGGTTGGGTTGTTGCCTGTTGGTCAACTTTTTGCAGTGAACTCTGAGTTCACTGGCTTTTTGCAATTTGAATAAAGAATAGCTTTCTTTATTCAATGGGTTTTTGCAGGATAATAGCATTTCATTATGTGTATACTGTAATACCTACTTAACACAGAGGAAAAAGTATTTCTTCTGTGGTAATAATAGTGTTGTGATTATCTACCTATACCACAGACGTTACCTATAATAGATAGATACACAAATGTACCTACTCCAACGTCCTACATACTAAAAGATGCAAATTATTATTATTAACTATTAATTAAAAACCATACGAACTGTAACAAATTTTTATTTTTAACGTAATCTCCTAAAAAATCCACAGATTTCTAACTAAATCTGTGAAAAAATCTGACGGAATTTACCTATCTATGGATGGTGGATGTCAAAGTAAATTTAAAACCGCATTCAACCGTAGCAAACATTACGAAAGGGGCGTATTATGTAACAATAACACGTAATCTACCTATAGTCTACCTTTTCGTACTTCCCTAAAGCCCATGGTCAAATTTCTACATGTAGGTATTCTTACATGAATTTTTACATGTAAAATCTTCTGTGCTAAGCCCGTCTTACATGGTCAAATTTTTACATGTATTTATTATTTATTTATTTATTATATTATTTATTACATGAATTTTTTTAAATACATGTAGAAATATCATGTAAAACAGAGATACATGTAGAAATTTGACCATGTAAGACGGGCTTTAGTTTCCCTCTGCGTCATAGAGAAATTAATAATATGTTCTCTGCGTTTACTCCTCATTAATATTCGCGCAGTACGGCGCAGTACCTACCCGCACCTACCTATGGGAAGCAGGAGAACATCAATAAAACGCACTTACATGGTGCCTAAGTTCGTTTCTACATCTTTATTTAATAACTCTATTAATATTTATAAATATTCCATTCAAAATTCTTTGCTCCATCCTTAAGCACAGGACCTAATACAGAAAAAAGTAGACTGAAGAGTGAAGTAAGGGTGTCCAACGGGATTTTTCATTCATTTGTTACCTGGGCTACAAGGGTAGCGTTCGTTGCGTGCATGATCTTTGCGGATTGGTTAATAACCATGAACCATTGATCGGGATCCCACCGACATTTGAAGTGTGGTGAATCGTTGCTTTGAGCGCATCATGCATTCTGGTCCCACTTTGAAATTGGTCGTTGTGGGTGCAAAGCTTCCGTCAAGAAGCAACAATGGTTAATAGGCCGCCTCCAGGACCCTCCACGTCAGCAGCAACGCCGGAACGTGTGGCAGAGGTGCGACAAGGAATCATTAGAAATTCAAGAAAATCAATGAGAAAGATTGACGCCTCTAAGGCATTAAAAAGTCAACTGTGCACGTGATTCGAAAAAAACAACTAAAACTGCATCCCTATAAAATATCACGTGCAACAACCAGCGTGCCTTGGGTGCACCGGGCGCAATGCGAACAACCCCCACGCCCCACAGTCGTCATAGAAGCTCTACTGGATCTCCACGTGAGAGCCTTGCGTCTGAAAACTAAAGGGTTGAGGTGGACCACTCTCGAATACTGGGAGAGGCAATTAAGCGACTACCGATCCTAGAAGGGCGATCTGACTCACTCATACCTCAATTTATGCTAGCCAAAAACTACCAGATCTCTTTTGATGCGGAAGTGGCATCCCAACTGGACATACCTATCCATCTTCACGGATGGATATAAAGGAATGGGAGGAACAAGCATTGGAATTTATGCACACCATAAAGAATAAAATGATCAGAATTTCCAGCGACAGCTCTGCACGCACTAGGTCAATGCAAAATAACCTCTAGGCTTGTTTCCAAATGACACCAAGTACTAGAGCAAGTGAAAAACAGCATATCCTCAAGCTCGTATGGATTACAGGGCATGCTGGAACAATAGGCAATGGAAAAGCTGATAACTTAGCCCGACTGGCCTCAAAACAACCGTCTTATCGTCCAGAGGTGGCTCTTTCACTTATGTGAATCATGGGTATTTTTAAGATACTTATAGACAAAGTTCAAGCAATAAAAATTAAGTTTTTCCAAGCTATCAAAGGAGTAACCGTTCAGATTATGTTTTAGATAAAAATGCTGTTAAGTTTTTGTTAATGTTTGAATTGTTACTTTTATTTAAATACACTTCTTTTACCACATCAGGTTATGGGTCCAGGTGCGCTTTGAGCTCGCGATTAATTAAGTGTATTCGTTGTAAAATTTAAGTGACATTAGTGACATTGATAAAAAAAAAAATATGGCAGCAACAGCACAAATAAATGACGATAGTGTTCGTAGTACAGTGGTAAGCATTAGAAAATTACAAAATCAAGAACAGTGGGAAACGTGGAAGTGGCAGATTGAACTTTATCTAAAAGAACAATGTTTATTTTCGATTATTGACGGTACACGAGTGTGTCCGGCGTCACCTAGAAACGACGAAGAACCGTCAGAAGCCACGGACGTATAAAAAACAAATGGACTGCTAATTATGTTGAAATAATTGTCCCCTGCCTGGGCGCCGCCATACTGTGCTCAATCACAGAATAAGTAAGGGGACCTTATTCCGTGGCTCAATTTTGTATTGGTGTATTTCTAAAGGAGTAATCCACAGACCCACAAACTACTAACAAAAAAGTGATTTGTGCACAGACCATTAAAAATATTAGTGGTCTGTGGAGTAATCTTTGATTATATATATATAATCAAAGCGAGTAATGAACCCTGAAAATTTAGCGGTTATATTTGAAAGTTGCAATTTATAATTTGTCATTTCATTATTTCTGAATTTCAATTCTGTAACTATATTTTCATCATCACTTGCTTGGTATCAACGACGATTCTGCTGTTGAAAGTATTTGTAAAATTTCTTCTGGAACGTGGTTTTCGATGTACTCCAAAATGGCATAATTATGTGTAACCATTTAACAAAACTTGTTTATTTACACTGATTTACACACGACACATAGCAACAATCGTTTCCAACGAAACATCACGCTTTATTCATACTATGTATATAAAAAATGTCAAATATGAAAGCAACGAAAGGTAAGATATAAAACATTGAGGTTAAGTCAAAGACTTTGAAGTTTGGACCACTTTCGATTTGACGTTTGAAATTGCCAACTAAAATCGATCTCTACAAGAAAATAACTAACTAAGAGCACAGTATGGCGGCTCCCATGGTGGGGACAAATAAATGTTGCCGGTACGTACCAATTAGCAGTCCATTTGTTTTTTATACGTCCGTGGTCAGAAGCATACCGCAATTGGCAACGTGATAATGCCCGTGCGGCACGCATAATTGGTACAACTTTAGACGAAGAACCTGCTGTTCATGTCCGAAGGAAAACCGACGCGAAAGATATTTGGGATACCCTCATTTCAGTTTTCCAGCAATCCTCACTACAACGACTGTACACACTATTCGATTCTTTTTTCGAAACCAAGAAAGATGACGTCACATCCGTTACAAAACATATCTCTCGACTATCGAATTTGTTCGATGACCTTTGTGATGAGTTACGCAAAAGTAATCCGAAAGCAGAGCTGCCGTTATCGCTACTGCATCATCGTATCTTTAAAACACTGGGATCGGATTATCAGTATTACAAGTCCACATGGTATCGTGTTCCTGAAGCAGAACAAACAACGAAATTACTTCTTGAAAATTTGCGTTCGATCGAGAATTCGCTGACTACATATGGAAATTCTCAGACAGTCGGCGCTTTCTATGCGAAATCAAAAGATGTACGTAAACCAAAGATAAATAAAGAAAATCGTTCGTGTTTATATTGCAAAAAGGTAGGTCATCTTATTGCAAATTGCCGAAAACGAATGGCAGCAGAAGAAAAGTCGTCAGCAAGTAAAAATAGCAACGATGCGACAAGTTCCAATCGAGATAGCAAACCAGGAACATTCCTCGCCACTAGCCTTGTGGTCAATACAGACTTAGAAAATGGTGATTCTTGGATATCGGACTCTGGTACTACACACCACATATCTGCAAACAAACAACATTTTGCTACATTAGAAAAATTTCCTATTCCGCAACATGTTCAGACAGCTGGAAATGAATTTCTACTCGCGTATGGATCTGGTAGTGTTAATGTTGACGTTTGGTTAAACAATAAATGGTCGCCCGCTTCGTTAAATGACGTCTGGTACATTCCAGATGCCCGTCACCAACTTTTCTCTGTTCGTCAAGCCGCTGAGCACGGTAATGTTGTTGTTTTCAATGGTGAAGGCGTTGACATTCGACGCGACGGTAAAATCGTTGCAACTGGTCAACTCATCGGTGCAGTGTACATTATGAATATGCGAGTTCGGCATTCGAATTCAAATGTAGAAGTTAATTTAGCAACTTCAGAAGAATTGCTCCAAGGATGGCACGAACGACTTGGACATCAAGATAAACGGCACGTGCGTAATGTGCTTTCTCGTTACGGCATAAACTTCAAGTGTTCGGACACATCTTCGTTTTGCGATGGATGTATTCTTGGAAAATCACACCGAAAATCTTTTCGCGCTCGTGAAAATCGTCCTCAAGAAGTAGGTGAGTTAATTAACGCTGATGTGAACGGTCCTATGTCCATTGACTCCATAAATGGTTTTCGTTATTATGTAGTTTTTAAAGACGATTATTCGCGTTTCGTTCGTATATATTTTATGAAACGTAAATCCGAAGTATTTGAAAATTTGAAAACATTTCTTAATGAATGTGACACCGCTGGTCACAAAGTAAAAGTTTTTCGTTCAGACGGTGGTAGTGAATTTGATTGCAAAGAAGTGTTAAAAGAGTTACGCGATCGTGGAATCGAATTTCGTTTGACGTGTCCAGATACGCCAGAACAGAACGGCGTCGCTGAACAATCAAATCGACACGTAGTTGAACTAGCCCGATCAATGCTTTCGACTAGTAAATTGCCAAAATCGTTTTGGGCACATGCGTGTGACACTGCTACGTTTTTAATTAATCGTACAGGAAAATCAAGTTTTCCAGGTAAAACTCCGTTCGAGCTATGGCACGGCAAAGTGTTTAATAGTTTAGATTACTTGCGCATTTTTGGTTCAGAATGTTACGTGAACGTACCGAAGAAATTTCGATCCAAGTTCGACAACAAAGCAGTTTTCGGACATTTCGTCGGTTATGTAAACGACAAAGATGGTTATAAAATATGGGTACCGTCTCAACATCGCGTAATTAAATCGCGCAATGTAGATTTTCGTCCGGAAAAATTATGCACGACGAACAATTCGATTGAATTTGAATTTGATCACATACATGAAGAGATAGAAAAAGAAAATGAGTTAACAGCTATCGATGAAAGTATTTCAGAACCTCAAAGTGTTTCAAGTGAAATCCAGAACAAACGCCCAATTCGTGAAATTCATCCACCAACTAAATTTGAAGACTATGAAGTAGGCTATCAAGCTCGACGTTCCCAAGCAAATAGTGCAATGGCATGTTTAGCAGAAGCTGTTCACGAAGAACTTGCTCCAACCAATTTCAGTGAAGCTATAGAAAGTCACGATTCAGACAAATGGTTGTGTGCGATGAACGAAGAAATGGGGAAGCTTTCAAAGAAAACGAAACTTGGGATTTAGTAGCATTGCCGACAGGTAAACGAGTTATCGATAACCGTTGGGTGCTTCGTGTAAAATACAAGCCTGATGGCTCGATAGATCGCTATCGTGCTCGCTTAGTCATTCGTGGTGTATTTCAACGTGCAGGACTCGATTATGATGAGACTTTTAGTCCGGTTGCTCGATACGACGCGATCCGTACATTAATCGCAGTCGCAGCGGAAGAAAAATTAGTACTTAGCCAATTCGACGTAAAAACAGCGTTCTTGTATGGGAACATAGATACTGAGATTTACATGACACAACCGGAAGGTTTCGATGATGGATCAGGTCGTGTTTGCCGGTTAAAGAAGTCTCTATACGGATTGAAACAATCTCCTCGATATTGGAACAACAAGTTTCACTCGTTTATGGAAAGGAATGGTTTCGTTCGTTCGACAGCAGACCCATGCATTTACATTCGACAGAACCAAACAGAAAAGTTGTTGGTCGCAATTTACGTCGATGATGGTCTCATCGCGGGTTCAACACAAAACGCAGTTGACACGTTTTTGAAATTACTCAAGGGAGAATTCAAGATAAGAATAGGTTCTTTGGATTCATTTTTAGGCATGCAAATTGAGCAACGAGAATCCGGCCTGTTTGTTTCTCAGCGAACATACGTTAAGAAAATACTGCAACGTTATAGCATGGCCGACTCCAAATCAACAAAGACTCCTGCTGAAAATGGACAACCAGACAATACGTCTAACAGTGCTCTCGACAGTTCCATTCCGTTTCGCTCCGCAGTGGGATCACTGATGTACTTGGCTTGTGGTACTCGCCCAGACATCGCCTACGCAGTTTCGAAAGTCGCTCGATCAATGGCCGCACCCACATCTTACGATTGGGCTGCTGTCAAGCGTATCTTCAGGTATCTTCGTGGTACCTCAGAAGTTGGTCTGTACTATAGTTCATTAGGAGGTGAACTGTGCGCGTATTCAGACGCAGATTTCGCTGGAGATGCGAAAACTCGACGTTCAACAAATGGATTTGTGACATTAATTGGCGGTACAGCTGTATCATGGACCTCTCAGCTACAAAAGTCAATCGCATTATCCACCACCGAAGCAGAATTCGTCGCTGCTAGCGAAGGTGCAAAAGAAGTAGTGTGGTTAAAACGGTTGTTATCCGAGATTAGTGAGAAAAGAAATGTGCCCGTGTTGTTTGTCGATAACGCGAGTGCTATTAAGTTAGTTAAAAACCCCGAATTTCACAAACGTTCAAAGCACATTGAAGTGCGGTATTATTTTATTCGTGAACTTTACCAAAATGGTGTATTAAAAATACAATACATACGTTCAGAAGATCAGCTTGGAGACATGTTTACTAAACCGTTGAACCAGAACATGTTTAAGATTATGTGTGCCAAGATCGGTCTTTGTGTATAAATGAAATTTATTTATGAAAGTTTAGTTTAGGGGGTAGTGTTAGAGATATTTAAACTAAACCGGATATTATACTACAAAACCGCCACCTACCGCTCAAGTTAGTAACTACTGATCTTATGTCAGTTCTTAACGATTAGTGTGCACGTTCAGATTATGTTTTAGATAAAAATGCTGTTAAGTTTTTGTTAATGTTTGAATTGTTACTTTTATTTAAATACACTTCTTTTACCACATCAGTAACCATAAGAGACTAAATCAAAAACGAAAAATTAGAGAATTAAACATAGAACTAGTAACATCACTAGTTATAGAAAGACATCTTGGTTGGTGGAAGAAGCAATTGCAAAGGGTAGAAGAAAATACATTAGTAAAACAGATATGAACTGTTAGAATTGAACATAAAAGAAGAGGAATGAGGGATGAAACAACTGCAAAAATACTAAGCAGAAAGAACACACAAAAATTAATATAAAAAACAGGAAATAAGTGTTTTTTGCTTACTTTCCAGTAAAATTAGGTTAATTATAAATAAAAGATGGCCAATTCCAGAAATTATTTTCATACAATTAAGGCATAATAGACACACGGACAACTTTTTTACTTTCAACTTTATGTGTTATAAACGAGGCATCTTAAAACATTGAATTTACTGCATGGATTTTATTAAATTCAAAAACTGAAAACTATAAAAAATAATAAATATCTCAGAGCAATTTATTAACAGTCTTTTGAGAAATGAATTTTGACGTAGCGTTAGAAATATTTTCAATTTCTTCAGAAACATTAAATACACATTAGAAAATTTTTCTTATTAACTAATTATGACTATACACTAAAAAAACTACAATGTTTAATTTGAAATCAATGGCAAAACCCTGTCTCCGCAACAGCAACATCGGCAAACTGAAATTTTATAAAAAAATAAGAACTATAAAAAATTCCTTAATTTTAATTAGGAGCTTATTTTCACAAACCACACATTGTCGCTCGACTAATACTAAATAAATTTTTTTTGTCACTAAATTCGCCATGTATTCTTAAAAAGCATACTTTGATAATAATATTGGTCATCAATTTACTATCCCTTTTTTTCGACAATGTTCAGTAGTGCTTCAATAGACGAATTTAACAACTTTAAATTTTCTAACTGCCCGCTCGGTTGAGATTTCTGTTCTTCAATACTGTCTTCGCTACTGCTCGTATTTTGGGTTTCCGAATCACTTTCATTTCTATCGACACTATCGTTTTGTATTTTGTGATGTTCGACTTGCGAAGAAGTGCCTTCAGCTTTAGAGGTACTTGGTACAATTGCACTATCACTATCAGTTTTATTACCGTGACTTTTATTATTATCCGACTGACTAGTAGATGGCGATAGTTGCAAAGGAGGTTCCAAAGCTGTAATCTCCTTACGTAACCGTTCACGTAGTTGTTGAAGCGTTGTGGTTAATAATGGCGGAGGTACAGCTTCGGGACTACTATAAACTAGAACTAACGCACGTATATCGCCAGCTAAACGCTTAGCAGTTTTTTTAAGGTCAACTGAATTTACTTGTTCACTTAATCCTACTACTGTATTATCTATCATTGTTAAAGTCTGTTCAGATAAAACATGGGCAGATACTTTAGGAAAGAACATGATAAGAAATTCGTAAATTATATCGACTGTTAAGGAGGAACGCTCATCCAGAAGAATGGCATCGATGTAATCCACAAAATAATTTGAAGATGTTAACATGGCAGAATATTTTCTATCCATGTGCTGAAAGGAAAAGTTTAACAACAGTTGTAAATCTGCAATATCTTACCTGCACCCTTAGGACATCTAACCAAAGTTTCGGAAAGAACGTAGAGTGAAGAGGAACGGCTTCAACACCGACAAGCGCACTTAACGTAACAACAATTTCAGACAGAGATTCGGATTTAACAGCCAACCTACATAGCATATCTATAAATTCATGATATGGTGTAAAGAACTTGTCTAAAGCCTCGTCGTAGACAGGGTCCACACCCTATAAAAATTACAGATCATTTTCACGCATTAGCGAATAACCGCACACGTACCCTGCTACATTCCAACTGGCTATGAGGAACAGTCATTTGTACCATTGGTCTTAAAGGACGCGCAACACCTTTACCGGTGGATGGAGGTAACTGGTGGCCTCGACGTGGAAAGTAGGGTCCCAAGGGTACAGCAGAATCGTGACTGTCTTGAAATGCGGAATGGCAGTGTGAAAGTAACGGAACCAAAATTTGCATTACTTCTCCAGGCATTATCGAGATAAACTCTTTAAGAATCTCTGCAACGGAAAAAAATTTAAATATCTCACTAACAGAACACTGCATGCAACAAACATCACAATAATAATTTATTAAATCGAACAACTAAATGCAAATTACAAAAGTAAGCTATTTATGCTCCCTACAGTGAAAGTTTACAAGTTCCGATAACGGTCTAATGCATACTAATTATTAAACACCTCAGTTTTTCAATTGTATTATTAACCTTTTAATTAAATTCTTTTATCAAAATAGACTTGAAAAAGCCGAGTTAGGCGAAACGTCGTCAATTGAAAGAAAATAAATGTATCACAAATTGGCATTAATAACCCTGAAATAAATTGTATCTTAATTAAAATATTATCTACTTTGTAATTATTCTCAAGCATATGTGGCGAACCAAGTACTCTTTGAAACGAAATTTGAGCGACCTCGAGTTTGCCCAATATACACTTGGTTATAGTTTTTACAGCCTTCAAATAGAATTATTGGAATAAATTTGCCTCACTCTACATATGCTTGAGAATAACCACAAAGGAAATAATATTTCCCTAGTTCAGCAAGTAAATAGTAAGGATGAACTAGACTAGACTGATATGTAAGTTTAGTAAGTTCACAAAAACAGTGAATAATTATGATTGTACTGTAAGGAATATAAATAGTTCACTTTAATAAAACTATTAGTATGGTTTACAGTTTGCAGAGTTGTGTTCAACGGCCACAAGGGCCATTCCTCAATCTGACTAACACATTCACACTCACCAATACACAATAAACGCATTTCCGATGGATTGTACGTATTTAGTAATGAAGCTAATTTACGTAACACTTCCAACCAATCTTTATACGCGAGTAGGATGCCTCTGGCGTCTTTTGGATCTCTGTAACTTCTCACACATCTTACGATATCAAGCAGTATTGATAGGATTTCGATAAGATCACCAGAAACGTGACAAGCTGTGGCTTCGTGTAACATGACGTGTAAATTTTGAAACGACTGCAAATAAATTTATAAATAATACATTTAACTATACAAAAAAACGAATAAGTACCTCAAAGACAATTTGTAGACCGCCATTGTATACGATATACAATCGATCATCGTCGCAATCTACAAGTATTCGAAATGCCGATATTAACGTTCCCCAACTTGTACGTCCATCCAAACACTGAAATATTAACTTAGAGGAAGATGTCGAACTTGCATTCGCCAAAATCACCTGTAAGTATGCGAGAAGCGTCGACCTACGAAAGCTACAAATTTCTCTGAGTTCGGTTTCGTTTGCATCCGGATGTTTTGTGACAAACAGTTGCATTAGTTTAAAAAGTTCTTCAACTGCCGTAGGATACTGTGTCGGATGCGGGGTTATATTCTTAAATGCCCACTGAAGATTTTGATGTTGTGCTAAATGTCTGGTGAATGTTCGCGATTGTTGGCACATCATTCGTAATAAACCATAATATGCTGGTAACATAGCACGATTGAATAAAACTATTTCTTGGTCGTCATGGTCCGCTCTACAAGTTAAATTTGTTTAGTACTCGAATTCGATAATAATCACAATGACATACTTACAGTATGTAATTAAATGCTATATTCTTTGTAACATGCCCGTTTTGTAACATATGTTGTATATTTTCTGGACAGTCTGTACAAACATGATTCCAAAATGCAAGTAACGCTTGTTTATTATGATGTGCGGGAATGGATGGTTCAGACAGTTTTGGATGGAATAAATGCCACAATTGTAGAAAATATTGACCAAACTAAAAAATAGTAATGTTACCTTTAATGGAAATATTGTCCGAATATGGAAGTAATCATTGTAACCCTGAAAATTTCTCTAGACTCCGCTCCAACTTCCTTCAATATCAGTGCACTGAACTCTTGGTACCTTATTCGAATACACAAACAATGAGTGTTATGTGGGAACCATAAATACGGTACCAAACTAAAGTGAAACAAAAGAGGTCATGACTTCAGGAAAAATCAATAACTAATGGTGATAACTGTAGTGATTCAAATTATCAAGGCTGAAACATTAGGACACTGAGATTAGCTGGCCAATGAAGTCTTGAAAACGGTGTGGTATGTACATTCAACTGTAGAATTTTTTGACAGTTTACGGCACTCTGTTATATGTTGCACAATTGTTTTTGCATTTGTAATGTACCCCGTAAACAAGTTGCTCCCTCGACCACACCTTCTCAGGGGCATTGCATGCTTGGCACAGACATAATCAATTCAGCAACCTATTATTTCACAATACAACAATTCATGGTGGATGTATTACTGGCGTTATCTTCACCTTACCCAATGCTAGTTCTGAGTGTAATTCTCGTAAGTTAATTTCAAATTTTGTACAGATACTTTGTGGAGTCTTTCAAATCAACTATCAAAAATGTTGCTGTGTAATAGGGCATTCCAATTTTTTTATCACCGCTCCCTTTTAATTTCGCAAGGTTTTTTTTGGCATAACCTATGTAAATAACGACATCCCTCTGCCTATATCATTATTACAACTCACGGAAACATGATTGTAGAGGAATTCGGAAAGTTCAAGAGCAGTTGGACACAGTACTAACAACCTGTGATTATAGTACAAGCACTTAAGTATATAATGTATTCTAACTGGAACAGTAATACTTACCTCTGTTAATATCTAAAATTCGCCCATGGGGAACACGAAGGGATCTTGCATTATCTCATTGTGTTAAGTTCATTTATGTTCTCTCATTTCATTATTTAAAGTGTAAAAATGGGGTAAATAAATATATTACCATAAGTGTAACAAATGAATATTTGAAGATGAAGAGATTGCTACCCCATTTGATTAGATTTCCCATCAGAATATACTTCTGAGAATATCGGAGAGTGGAAGTGGGAGATATCCCAATTCACCAGGAATGGACTTTTTATGATACACTGCAAACAAGAACAATGAGTTGGTGCTTGGAAGGACATGTGTGTCGAGTAAATTTTGGTGAAACAGTTTCCAATCACCAGGTTGTTTTACTTATGAACGTGCATACGCTTGCATGCATGAATGATAAGCGTCATTAACGACAAAGAAATTGTTGTTGACTTGTAGCATGAATAGTGTCGCAATGAAGTCGCCACGTGCACTATTCGATGAAGTTTTAATGCACGAAACTGTACAGTTGGTGTTCAGACACTTTTCCTCGGCACAACAAATACCTCATTACCTGAATTGTTCATATCAGGCACATGTGGACAAATTGTAAACTTGTAGTGATTTTCAGCTTTAAAATAATTACTTCCTAATTAAAATTTAAAATTCCTAGACTATTTGTTTGTCACCAATATAACTTACCATCAACTTTTCGGATCGGGATACACAACAATGCATGAGCAAAGCGAAATAGGTGGTGAGCTTTACAGTTCCATGTTGCTGATGGTCGGTATAATGTTTTGCCGCAGGTAATAACCGGAGCAAGGCAGTGTATATTTGGTGGAGAATAGTTTGTGCGTCCGAATTTAAATGTGGCTCTCGAAATCTGTGCGAAGCTCTGAAACCTTGACGAAATTGAGTACTTGGTACTAATGATACTAACAGATATGCGGCAGCTGTAAATATGGTAAAATGTATTTTGGAGACTGTACAAAAGGAGCATACCGTTGCGCACTCGTTGATTGGAATGAGCCATTAAAAAGTGCTCAAGCCACGAATCCATACACGATAGTACCCATTGATGTACAAGGCGACTTCTGGTCACTTGTAAAGCTAACCAATCAAGTGCCGAATATGGACAGGATTCGGCTGCCTCCCACACTCTCTGTAATACCAACTGAGTAAAACAAGGCAATCCCGATGGTCCTCCAATATTCTGTGTGCCACATTCCGTTAATAAAGTTAAAAGTTTAAAAAATGGTTGGCAGGACTAGAATAAACACAATCAGTAGACGATCGAGTTTTACGTACCAACATACATCCGAGTGACGACTAATCGCCTGCGAAATCATTTCGATAATTTGCGTCGCCAGCCTCTCATTCCCCCTACAAAGTGAGTGAATTAAATTACGAGTTTGTTGAAGATTGATGTTATCTTTAATTTGTTGATATAAGAAGGGGAACCCCTGAAAATGATAGTTAAAGAAATTCGGTTACCTACGTTGAGGTACTCACTTTGCCACCCGCCACCGCATTGTAATCTTTTGTACACAGACGTAATTTCAAATCCACATCTCTACTTTTCTCAACTAAAGATGCGATAAGAGTAATCATTTTATCCAGCGATGCCGGTTTGTATTTGTCAGTTGGCAGCGAAACAATTTCCTCCTCCTCTTCTCCATCACTTACGTCGATCTACAACAAAGTGTTAAGGAACCGTACGAACATGTCACATGTTTACAAAATCGTGAGCTTTCTGTCCCAAATAAAAATGAACCATTGTATTTATAGCACCTGCAACCAAAAGAAATTTCGATTCTTCCTCGCCCATTCGACTAAATTCATATAAGAAGCCGAAGTATTCGGTTAAATGTTTCAAATGTGCTTTAGCGCCGTGCTCCATCTTAAAATGACAATCAATCAATTTAACAATTTATTTATTTTACTACTTACAAGAGAAAGCAAGGTTTTCACAAATTTCGTTACACAAGAAGCATTTCCGATTAGTTCAGTTTTTATACTACCTTCTTTTGCATCCATTTTTTTATCTTCCTTTGGATCACTATCTACACTTAAATACAAATTGGAATGCGACGGCCTGTAAGATAATAATTGTATGTAATACAGATCGGACATTTGTAAACATACTTTAATCGCTGAATCACATGAATGCACAGCCTTTGGAACATTTGTCGTACCATTTGGTTGGGACATTTTAGTAACACTTGCATTGGCCACCAAGTATCGTCGACCATGTGTTCTAAAAACCAAATGCAAGCGTCCTGGCTCGCGTTAAATTGCTTCGTTACGAGTTCTACCCATTGCACCATTGTAGGCTGAAAAATACCAGTCGATTACATACTCAAAAGGTAATCCATAATCACCTTTTCTTTGGCATGTATGAATGTTTCGATAAAAAATGAAGTTGAGAGCTGAGCTGCCTTTTGT
Source organism: Pyrocoelia pectoralis (assembly GCA_036250285.1). Taxonomy (NCBI): domain Eukaryota; kingdom Metazoa; phylum Arthropoda; class Insecta; order Coleoptera; family Lampyridae; genus Pyrocoelia; species Pyrocoelia pectoralis. Next base: position 79,766,862 of record CM070075.1, on the reverse strand, counting down.
GTAATATCGGGTTGTATCGGAGAGATTGTCTGAGGAATGTAGCCGCAAATTTGCCAAATGAAACTGGAAAGTATAATTAGAAAAGTGCCACCGACCAATAAAAGTACTGTACTTAAAGTAGGTGTGCTCGAAAATGTTTTTGTCCTGTATGAAATGCATATTATCCTCCCAAATCCAATCTTCGAGCTCCTTGCTAAGCTCAAACGTTGTAGGTGTAGGAGATGCGGGTGAAATAATGTTGAAATCAGATTCAAGAGCGGTCGACTGACATTCTGCACCTTCCCTGGGTACGGACGGTTTCGGACAACGTTCATAAAATAACATATACGCGCTATTTGTTTTCTCAAAACTAAAATCCATAAACTTATCGGTAACACTATCATATGTTTTGCTCTAAAAATTAAAATTGTACATGATGATCGTTAATTTTGTGAAACAAATTACAGTCATCTCCCCTCCAAAGCATTCGGCGGCAATCTGATTGGGATCAAACGGTTTCACTTCAGCATCGTTAAATAGAAACCATTTGTCACGTGCACCGGCCGTACGATCTTTAATAAAACTGTAATAATGACCTCCATCAGCCGTTCCCGTATGAACAGTAACACCGATAAGATCATATTCGTACTGTTCTGTTTCTTCAAAGTCGTTCGAATTTAGCTTCTCTTCTGAAATCGATTGATTAACAAAGGACATGACAGTAAAGGATATTACCTTGATATTGCTGTGGCATTAACTGTTTTTCAACGTAACCTTCCATATTCAACCGTAAAGGAAATGAGAAGTGGGTGTTTACTTTTTCTTTAAGCATAGTTAACATGTTGAATGTGTACCTCATCGTATTAAAACAAAGAATATGAGGTAATTTTTTAAAACACGCCCTAAAGCGGGATGATAACATTAGCAATTGTCGAAAACTGGAAATGACCAAATTACCTTTTCTCGGCTCTCACTTTTTTACCGCATTGGGAACAGGTATACATATTGTCACCTTCAAGTGTATCTTTGACAGTAACCTCGTCTAGAGATTCATATAAATTTCTCATATCGGCTACTTGGCATCGCACTGTGTAAAACTCTTCTAAAGTTCGACTAACATGATCACAGTCCTATAAATTCAAAGTCTATTAACTTGCAGATAATACTCGATAGAGGCCCTCGAAACCTTGCCCATGCATTTAGATATTAGATTATAAAAAGATACAGATACGCCTTTCCATATACGAACGTTATTAAAACATGAAGCCAACAGTGACGAGAGAGTGCACACATTTAATACTCGCACATCCCTTGATGTTTTAGTTTATCATTTTCAATAACACATATTATACTTTTCTTGTTATACTTCAACGATATAGTATATTGTTTAAGCTCTTCTAATGTGTTGCTATATGCAGACGATTTAAAACTGTTTAAAGTTGTTGATAATCGGGACAGTGTAAACAAACTGCAACACGATTTAAATTCTATAGTGAATTGGTGTGTTATAAATAAAATGACTTTTAATGTGAATAAATGTTTTGTTGTATTATACAGTAGAAAACAAAATCCAGTTTTGAATTCGTACCACATAAACAATGTTCCATTAGTACATAAAGATGTTGCCTGTGATTTGGGTGTATGGTTTGACTCTAAATTAAGTTTTTCATTTCATGTAGTGAACGCTGTGAAAAATGCGAACAAATCTCTAGGCTTTATTATTAGATCTACAAAGGAATTTCCAACAACAACAGCACTGACAGTCTTATTTAATAGTTATGTGAGATCTAAACTAGAATATGCTGTTCTGGTATGGTATCCCATCTATACTAAATACAAACTCATGTTAGAAAACATCAGATATAAATTTTTAAAGATCATGTACTACCGTGAAAATAGGGAATACCTAAACCACGAGCATGAGTTTTTGGACAATTATTATAATCAGATACTTACGATTGAACAAAAGAAGGAAATAATTATCTTATGTTATTTACAACAATTATTGTTAGGTAGGGTAGATAATCCATACTTGTTAGCTAAAATAGGTATTAAAACTCCGCGAATTAATAGCAAAATAAAAAGTTGTTTTTCAGTTCCAGTCCCAAATACTAACTGTTTATTAAATTCACCGGTCTTTAAAATGGTAACTTTATACAATAAACTGCCACACAATATAGATATATTTAATTTAGGCTATTCACAATTTAAAGCAAAGGCTGCTGAATATGTTAGAATTAGTTAGAACTGTTTCATTTATAGATAATAATGATATTTAAGTTATTATGTTACTCTGTAATTGGGATCATCCTGTAGAGTAATAAAGATTATTATTATTATTATTATAGACATTATAGATTTTAATTACTATGTTGGTTGTGATGTTGACAATTGGACAACATTGCATTGCAAACTACAATAAATAGACTGAATTACGCTATCCTTGTCCTGGCGCAAACTACCATAAATGAATACATACGACTGCAATTACGCTATCCTTGTCCTGGCTTCACAAACCAATGTAAACAAGCGTTTCTGCAGTTCATTTATATTCTAAGGTTTAGATAGATAGATATTGTATATTGCCTGATGATGACCACAAGGTTGAAACATGTTGCATCATTGTAAACACTTAAAAACAGTCACATTTTGTCACAAGAAAGAATTTGTAATTATAAATCAAATTAATTAGGATTGAAAAACACATGGGAAAGGTTTCGAGTATTGCCCGAGGTTTAATATCATTATTTCTGGAATAAGACGGTCTAACTAATAATAAAAAGACATTATTATTATTATTAACTTACCAAAGAAACAACATTATTGCTTATAACACCACAAAACAACGTTTTAATCACTTTCTTTAGCGCTGGCGTCATTTCTTCCAATTTACTCACTAAATCTATAAAAAACTCTGCCATATCTTTCTGTTCGGCCGTATTTAAAGGTTGATGATCCATTGTGTACACTTTGCAAAAGCTTCTAGGATTATAAGCCTTTCTCTCACTTTCCTACAAAAACACTATAAATTGGCTCTAACAACACTTCACCTTACCAATAAGTAGGCAAACATACGTTGTAATTCCTTCAGAGTGGGTTCGTGCTTAGAGTGCTCCGTGTTTGCGGAAAGGATAGATGCACGAGCTTGCGGCATCATATATAAATGTTGCATACATGACGCCATATAACAAGTAGCACCTAAATTTGTTAAACCCACATAACCACATTCAGATCGTCCGTCTTCGTGCGGCCAGTAATCCCAAGGGTAAGGTGAATTAGGACCAGGTTGATGTTGTTTTAATAATTTTTCGTGCAAAATTGCGTAATTTTGGGGAGCATTTTTGACTAATTCGACTAATAAATCGAATGCGGCAGTTCTAGAACGAGCTGACTTGCATTTCGGTACGTGTCGCATTTTAGGATTGGGCAATTCGAAGAGAAAATCAAATATTTTACATAACCAATCCTGACCGAGCTTACTAACTTGACATGGAGGATGATGTTTTAATAAGTTTGTTAGTAAATTTAAAAGCCCAATTAGTCCGTCATCGTCAACTGTTCTGTGACGAGTTTCTAGATAATCTCTGGTTAATATTGAAAGAGCTATCTTTTCAGTAAGACTATTAAGATCCACTACGCATGTATTTGGTTCATCCAAACTTTCTGTAAGTAACAATTTATTATAAAACATTCTGTTGGGCAGATATCTACCTTTCACAATTTCGCTGGGCAAGCTGTCGACCAGTCGCGATATTAACCAAAAATAGTCTCTACATGCCGGTCCATAGGGCTCTTTTCCTTCTTCGGGAGCTTGAATTATCTGTGAAAATACTAATATCATCAACTGTATTAAAACTAATCTACAAGTACCTCTAATTTTTGAGGACGCATACCCTCCGCGACATTTAAATAATTTAATAGTTGAGATAGCATCGGTGCGACTAGATTACTATCAACCCCATCAACTCTTCCTGATACTCCTAAACATAATCTGTAGAGAGCAGAACATACTTCTCTTCTGACTGCAGGTTCCGGGTCTTCCAACACCTACATTATAATAATAAATATACTTCAACTTAGTCAACTGGTCGTAATTCTACAATAGTAAAGCAAAATGATGTATCCTATACCAATAAAAATATTGGTCGATCAATATATCTATCATTATCGTTCTGTTAGTAACCATTGATACATTGATAAGTATTGAACCAGAAAAGGGATACTAACACAAGTCACACAGTAATTTGAATGATTACTTCTGCATTTGTATAATTTTACTCGGCAAAAATTATCCCTGGGCTACTGTGACTTAGGTAATCAACATATCACATAGTAGATAAATCTTCGTTAAACATCGCCAACCATCTACTATGCCATGTGATAAGTTGGTTGCCTAAATCACTGTATCCGAGAGACATCACTTTTCTCCATGACTGTATGTTATAAGCAGTGATTCAAGTGACCAGCCGTTGCATGTCATTATATTCGTATACCAATACTATAATTATAATTTACTAAGCAACTTTAATAAAATTTGCATTAAAGTCAAAATGTCATCGTAAGTACAGTTGGTATTAAAAGTCATTAATGGTGTACTATTATAGTCACCTAAATACAATATTTATATAATATTTCTTACCAATCTTTGTAACCAAATGGAAAAATTTGAAGATTGAAACAGTGCCTGTTTGGCTTCTTCACTACAGTGCAACCATGAAACTAACAAAGCCATTGCATAATGTACCACCTTAAAAAAAAACAGAATGGAACATTTTATGCAATTGCGAATGTTCTTCAAATTACCTGTGCTCTGCCCCAAAAACCGGTTTTATAATAATTCGGATCTCTTGGCAAAGATACTTCTTGTAAAATACTAGTCAATCTTGGCATTGTTTCTTTCACGTTCATCATACACAATAACGCCTAAAACATGCGAATGTAGCTGTTATTAAGTAAAATTTGATTACTACCTCATTTAAGCTTGGGATAATAATTTTTTCGGGTCGACTCGGTCTTACCTCTTGCAAAATCGGTTCAACGCCCAAATGACATAAAAGTTTTAAAAGTGAGGCTAAACAATCCTGTTGCCACTCGCTTCCGTCATCAGCCGACTGTTGTAGTATGCCTACAATTGTTTATAATGAAGAGTGGTTTTGAATATTGGTAAACTTACCCGACATAAAAATATCGAAAAGGTGTCTAAGACCACCTTGTTGTATAAAGACTTCACTCCACAATTCTTGGCCTTTCATATCTTTTTCACAGTTTGTTTTAATACTGAGCGATTCGACAATGTAAATTGAATACATTAATTTTTGAGGACTAGACGGATCCAACAACTCAGTAAGAGGCATGTTCAGTTGTTGAAACCCTTGTAATAGGGTTGGATTTGTAGGTAATAAGCTTAGGATATCCCATACACGCCGACTAAGAACTTGAGCTTTGGTATGTGGTATTTCGTGCTAAATTAAGTCGTGACTGTAATAAAAACCAAATTTACACTTACTTACAAATACTTACGCCACCCTTTATTGTGGTAGTCATAGAACTTAAGGTGTGCATCAAATCAAATAGTTGTTCAAAGTAATTTGTTTTTAACAATAAAAGCGTAGGAATTGATTCCCTGGGAGGAGGCGGTTGTAATGATGGCGAATCCATACAGTCACGTTTTTTTATTCCACGTCCCGCACCAATTTGTATATAAATCATCTAGAAATAACCCGATATAATTAGTGACATTCAGAGCCTTAAAATTTTACTTGGTTATCTTTAAATCCCATTTCGGCTAAAGTCTTTTCGTCACAATCCGTGGTTAACTCTTGACCTTGGGTTATAATTCGAACGATTCCTTCCTGAAGAAGTACTAAATTATTCGATCTACTGTGAGTTTCCGAGTTTTTTAACTAAACCAAATTACACGATAATATCAATTTGAGAAATTGCGAAAATGAACTTACTTGACATAATTTTTCCCACCAGGTGACCACTTCCGCCCTAAGATCGGCAATATAATCTGAATTGAATAAATCTAACACACATCTTTCAGACATTCCTGCAGGTTGTATAATCAGTCTAATTAGTACGGAGGAACGATCACCTAGCGCAGAATGACTACCAACTCCCTTTCCTTCCAAATCCCACCGACGTAAGTGGTAAGCATATCTTCGTCGAAATGTTTCCATGTGCGTCTTCAGTAATAATAGACCTCTTTGAATACACAATAGTGGAGCTTCTTCAGCTCCCGATCCTTTTGCGCTGATCAAATCTTGTGTGGCCGCATCTAAGTGTGTCATACACTGCCACACAAATTGGCCTTCGTGTTGCAAATTTTGCCCCATGTAATAACTGTTTAAGTACTGAATTGCTGCCATGCTCACATCTACAATTTGAAAACCATGCGGTTACATTATTCAATTATAACGATAGATATACCTGTGTTATTTGCACATAAGGCAATTTTCCACATATGATCCATCCCGACGACATACCCATCTTGACCGTGCGCCTCCATGTTGGCTGTTGCAATTCGTGCAAGGTTACAAAGTTGTTGAAACAAACTTAAACATGTCATACTAAAATTTTCCGGAGGCAAACTGGGTAAGTGGATAATGTACAATCGTTTAAGTGCCGCATTTCCTAACGCATGCAGCTCAGAGCTCTTGATCTGGGACAACAACCAACTAAAAAGTTCATCAGAACATTCAGGATCGTGAGCTAGACACTCCCAAAGTGTGTCAACTTGTTGTAAATTTAGCCTAAAATTACATTTATTTGTGTTTAAAGTTATATATAAGATAAAATATTTACTTGAATGTTTGTGGTGATCCAAGAGGGGAAAATACTGCCGATAGAAAATGTAAACGTACTTGAACTTGCGTTTGATGGGTATATAATGGTAAAGCTTTCAATGGATCGGTGGAATATGTTTTTAAATTGTTAAAAAAGTGAGCCATCATATGATGCTGGCGTTCAGCCCAATGTGTTATATGATGCATATCTAAACCACGAAATTGTTGAAATGACGTTAGCAACTTTGGCAGTAAACGTAGTGACACTATCACTGATCTGAAAAAAAAACAGTATTTGTTAAGGCTGGGGTTTCCTCCTCAGTATTCCTTTCGACATACATAGTTTGTTTAAAACTTAATAGTTTTAAATGAAACTTGGAAATCGTGTAGTTGAAAGTCTGTTCAACAACATGGGCTATTTTATTTTTCATGCAAATGTAAAGATATAATTGAAAAAATTATGAAATTTGACATATAATTTTCTAAAACGTTTTAAAATAGCTTAAATCGTATAACATAGTGTGCAGTAGCATCATATGTAATATGAATGGATTTTGTGGAACCATTTTGAAACTGTGTATGTCGTAAGTTTTTCCCATAAGCGCAATGTAAAATTGAATAAAGTGCCATTATTTAGTCACGAAACGCACTCGCAGGAGTGTACAGTATTGCCCACAGATTGCAGCACCTGTGAAATGCAAAAGTGGATGAACACGGATGCTTTTCATGAAATTCGTACGTTTTTCTTGTAGTTCCTTTTTTAAAATACAAAGACAACAATATTATTCTGTGCAATACAGTAACTGATAGCGAACCACTTCTTTTAGGTATTAGATTACCGATGCGGTCATGCTTTTTTTGTGGTGCAAACATTCTTTGCCTTTAGATATTATTTCATTTTTATGTAAATAAATATAACTCAATGATTCTTAAATACCTATTTTAATATAGGTAAGTCACGATTTTAATGAGAGTAGTTAAAATACAAAGGTATAAGTTAATAAATCGTAATGTTTTACATATTATAATATTATATTATGTTACAGTTTAGTACCTAAAGTGTTAATTAGACTGTTTTCGTTATTCGTCGAAGATGAATCACTTAAATATAATCTATAATAATCTAATTATACCTATACGATAATTACGTTTTAACGAGAAATAAAGCGCTAAAATAAGCCAAACCTACCAAATTTTTGTTATAAGACCGATTGAGATGAGGTTTTTTGCATTCGCTTCCTAAATTCAATAGGAAACTTTGTACCTACTTTTGATCATGCTTTTTTTCCAAATAACATTTGTGCAGTGGAAAATGCATCCTGAAAAATGCATTTCATAGAAAAAATTCATAACTTCGTTATAAACTTCTAGAATCGACTCATATTCGTGTTCGCAGAGGTTTTCGAGGTCGCTGATCCCGAATATGACCTCCAAATTTACTCACCGCCCACCTGGAGCTCAGGATGGCAGAGAGACGTCATCTCCGAAGCTTTTTCTGAAATTCACTCTCAAATGGTTTTAGACATCTCATCCTTTTTTTAGGTTACAGATTCCAAATCTGGTATCGACAATCGTCCCCCGCGTTGCCGCGTACTATGGTGCCCCGCGTCCGGGCATCAATGTCACTCTTTGGAGTTTCACTCAAGTTTCAGTCCTATAGAGTATAGGGAACAGAAAATTGTTTCCGGAGTTTTTTGGGTCGCTTAGATTGAATCTGGCACCGGATACTTTCTAGCGGATACCTGGTACACCACACCGGGGCATCAACGTCATCCTCTGGAGTTTCGCTTGCATTTTCGCTCTTACAACAAAAATTTGGTAGGTTCAGTGTGGTTCAGTGCTTTATTTCCTCGCCTATTTCTGATCATTTATAAAATAAATTAGCAACATTATTCAGCACATAATATTCATTATCTTACTTTACAAAAATTCATATGTACTAATAATTTTTCAAATGTGAACCTTGTAATTTATTTATTTCCTTTGCGATATACAATTTGTTACCCCGAACTAAAAAGCGCTCCACGGCACCTGACCTTTGCAAAGTTGTAAAAATGTTTATAGCGGCATAGGAGTGTAACATATGCAATATTTTGGTACATTTTTGTAGGTCTCTCAAAAATTGTGAGAATCGAAAATTGATTAATCGATTTCTGAAAAAATCGATCGGGATTAGTCTAAAATCGCGATTAAATCGATTTCCGTGTCTATGAAAATCGTTCGCTAATCGTGTTCGAACGAATCGATTAATCGATTTGTTTGAAATTTTTGCCAGCACTTGCATACATCAATTTAGGAATTTTAACAAAGTTAATTTAAGTACAGAATTTTTTGACGCAGTAAGGTTCCAAAGATGGAATAGAATATGTATTATTATAAAACCACAGTTTTACATCAAAATTTGATATGGCGTCTAGCCGGAATTTTGGATTTTGCGTTTACCCATTTTTCAGGTTTATTTTGCATTTCTCGCTGAAAATGGTAGTAACCAAATTTGTAGATAATTAAATTCTCTAACTTTTGTCTTAACAATTTTGTTGTAAAATGATTATTTATTGCTAATAATGAGCAAAGTGTGAAAATTAGGACATTGACCGAGTTTTTTCAATTTTTGGACCATTTTTATTAAAAATAGGTGACACATTCAAATGACAAAGTTGTAGAATGTAGAGGACTAAATTCGCTACAACTGTCGTAGAAACAAGTTTTTCGTACGACGCATGAATCACGCCCGGAAATATGCTGAACACACAGGCATGACAGAAGCGACCCAACTCATTTCCGCACCACCGCACAGTAGAGGTAGAGTTTTCGGTGCATTTTTTTATTTGGTTTCCCCAGTTTCTTCGAAGCAATTCTTCTGTAATTGCACAGTCAAATCGTCAATACTTTCTGTGTCATATTCCTTGTCGATTTCATTGGGAAATAAATTGAAATTGAAATTGATTTCGCTGGTCACAAGAGTGCACGAATAAAATAAAATAAAATGGAGCAATGTCCTAATTTTTTAGACTTTTTGCTCATTATTAGCAATAAATAATCATTATACAACAAAATTGTTAAGACAAAAAAGATAGAGAATTTAATTCTCTTCAAATTTGGATACTACCATTTTCAGCGAGAAATGCAAAATACGCCTGCCAAATGAATAAACGCAAAATCCAAAATTCCGGCTTGCGCTTGACGCCATACCAAATTTTGGTGTAAAACTGTGGTTTTACATATGATGGAATGTTGTCGAGGATGATTGGGATAATAAAAGTATCAGATATCGTCGCGTTTGGCAGAAATAATAAATTTATCCCTTGCTTTATGAATTTGTGAAAATCAACAGTATACACGTCTCTATTTTTAGATCATTTCCTTCATGTTTCAAACTTTCAAATAAATCAGTGTGTAAAATTTATTTCCTAATATCATAATTATGTAATATCAACTTCGTTTATTCATTTGATATTTCGCTTTCAAAGTGTTAAGTCGTAAGTGTGCGTTGGCGTAAATGTAAGATACATAGAAGACCTTGACCTGCTCATTATGATTACAGAAGATTCATACCAGGAAAGCATTAACCGATACCAGTAATTTTGCATTCTCTGCATAATATCTTTCACTCAACGATATTACGCATCCTGATTTACAGAATTGCAAAGGGTGACACCTACAGCATATTTATTAAAATTCATATATTTTTCTGTAATTTTAATATCTGATTTATGTGTTGCCTAACACATAGAACCGATGCGAGCGCTCATTGTGGTCATGAATCGTTACAGCTGTTGGAGACCCCAGCCTTAAATAATTTACAAAAATATTCTTTTAAAACTATATTGAGGATTGGTAACACTTTGGAAGCAGAAATATCCTTAACTCCATCTGCTTTGTTGTCATAATCCTGGTTTTTATTTAAAGCTGCTCTGTAGTCAACTTCGATTTCAACTCTTATTGCAACTATTAGGCCACTGTATCGTATTCCTTACTTTCTTTTTATTTCTCCGAAGAGCAAAAGATTGTTTCTTTTGAACTGCGCCTTGAGGTTATTTGTTTCACTTGTTTTAGTTCAAAATTAATATGTTTATCTACTGAAGCAAATAATAAAGACAGTATTATTATGATAGAACACGGAATAAGTTGTTGAAAACAAAAATTATCAGTACACTTTTGCATTTTTTGGTAATTAACAATATCCGGTGTTGATAATTTGTTAGACTTCAACTATAAAGACAGCATATCATATGAAAGTTTTGTTATTTTCTTACTTAAATGTTTATTTTAAATAGAAGCCAACGTGTTTCGACACTATTTGCCATTACCAAGGGTAACAGATGATAATAATAGTAATAAGATAATGACTTATAGTGTTGAAATGTGTTAGGTTCTATTTAAAATAAACTTATAAGTGGAATTATTTGCAATTATTATAATTTATTTATGGAGTTACACAATGTAAGCTTAAAAGTTAATTAAAGTATTGCTGAGCTAATAATTATTATATTACACTCTTTATACACTTACTGCAATAAGTTGGTAAGAGAAGTTATTATTGCCATTGAATGCTCTCTTGTACCCATAAAGGTAATTTGTTAAACCCAACCATAACGTTATACCGTTCAATGTATTTATCTTAGCTGCATACCTATGTATTAACACAATAATCCAATTTCTTAATGAGATAGTTTGATACAGAGTTTTGGGGACATTCCTGCTTCCAAAGTGTTACCAACTTCCCTTGACTTAATTGGTTAAGATTACTTGTATACAAAACTTAAAAAATGTGACTGAGTACTTACACATTATTGGCAAGATTGTGTAAACAACCTTCAATAAATTTCATTCTTATGATACGATCAGTATTAAAACATAACAAATTACATAACGTCTTTTCGGCTTCTAACGCCAATCCTTCACTGAGCATGCCCTAAAAATGGTTTCAATAAACACATAGTTTTTCTTAAGATTATACACTTGCAATTTTATTATCTTGTACCAAATCCCAAAGCAAAGTGTTTCCCGGTTGACACACATTTTCGATTTGAAAGCAAGCCGAAAGTTTAGGATCGAGATGAGTGGGTGATTTTTCTGGAGAGGAGTGATTTGCTAAGGTGTGTAAATTTAGTTGAGCCTAAAAGAGATTGTTGAAAAAGATAACGCCAATTTCTAGATTAGATATACATGTTCTGCTAACTGTGCGAGTTCCTCTTCACAAACAGAGTCCTCACCATCAAAATCAGCCATGTTTTTTTCCGATTTTGTACTCATTCTCGAGGAATAACTTCCATCGGCATCACCTTCCGCTTCGGCTTCTTCTCCACTTAACAATTCCAGAATGTGACTGCAATTTTTATATAGAAAAGGGTTTCACATCGGCAGGGGAGATACTTACTCTGATGCTCGTGGATGAATGGTCAATAATGAACTTACACAGGTTGAGTCGTGGCCTTCTAACCCATGTGTATCTTTACTTAACTCGCTGCAGGAGGAGCTATCTTCTAAATATACTGTTCCTTTAAGACCCCTAAATTACACGAATTAAAATATGTTTGGTAAAATATGCAAGCTTACGCTTCCACAAGTCTATTATTTTCACTGGCCAAAATAAGGGTAGATGCATCTTTTAAAGTTGCATTTTTAAGATCCTGTTCACTATCGCCATCGCCTTCACTAAGTACTTCCACATTTTCCACGTTAAGTGGTTGCTTATTTTTTTTACCTGTGCAAAATATTCATATTATGTCAATAACTTTTATTACACACACCTTTAAAAACTTTATTTCTAGTTTTGCGCAAAAGTTTCCTACGTTTTCTTGTAAATGGACACGAAGCATCACCTTCATCGTGCGAACTACTAGAATTTACCGTTTCAACACCATTAGGCAGGACTGCGATATCACTTTTTTTTCTAACTTGACATCTAAAACATCAACTGTAAGTTAACTTGGTCCATGTATGGATGTTGATTGTTAGAACTCGAAATGGGGTGATTATAACAATTCCAATTAGGAGAAAATGGGGTATGGTTGTGTGATTTTCTCCTAATTGGAATTATCAACTGTAAGGGCATGAAAAAAATTAAACAGTATTTACATTTGTCGTTTTGACCCTCTAATTCGATTAGATAGAACAGATGCCTGAGTTTTTCTTATCGGTACAACTTTCAGTGGATCTCCTATAGAAAAAAAAGCAAGTATATCAGTAAAGATAATTCCATTACATTTATTCGCGATATGAAAGTAAGCAAAAAGTATCACACTACGAAAGTTTACATACAAATAGTACCTTCCATCTCAACTTCGCTACTACTTCCATCACATAATGCTTTATTATCATTTAAATTTAAACCTTTTCTAGCTACTCTACAAGGCGGATCTTCGCTATCAACTACAATTGGAGGCTCATCCATTTCTTCATCAAGTTCAGCTCCATCAATATCTTCACTTTCTGACTTGTGACTATCCGACTGCACTGAACTATCCCCCTTATAATACAATTAAATTAGTTAACTGTAATGAAAAACTGAACACCTTACATGATCCTCTTCACTGCTTGGTTCCATACTAACACTATTTTCTGACGAGCTTTGGCATTTATGTAATGCAATTCCCGCAGCCGATGCTGCCAATCCGATTAATCCGGCATCGATTCCCGCACCTCCTCTAGTCCATATAAATTTGATCAAAGCTGATGCCAAAAATAATGTCTGAAAGTAAGTCAAGTTAAACACTTATTAATTTGTGAGAATTTTATTATTATTATTTTACGATCGCCCCTTAGAGGGGATTTGAGGGCATCCACTGCATTAGTTTATCAATTAGTTTACTAATACACATGTTTGGAGGTATTTTACACCATTCAGATGGGAATTGAACTTGAGACTACCCAAGTGCAGTTTAGTAGTGTACAAGTATATTTATTACAACATGAATCTTTATACAAATCTCACATATACGTATTCTTATTGTTTTTAGTATCAAAGACTATATTTATTCTCGGTAAAATATGTTTTTGTTATGTACTTTGCAATATCTAGAATGAATTAATTCAATTTACGGTGGTTTATATTGAATTAAGTGCCTCAATTATCTACAGATTTCATCGAATGTTTTTGGCAAGATCATGAACGAAAACACAAATTTCACTGTAAAAAGTATGATACACAAGATATGTTCACTTTGATTAGTTCACAAGATATCATCTGCTTAGGGGAATTATTTTAGTGGTGCCAACAAACTCAAGTACTGGGTGGTCTAAATTGGACACTTTCTTATGGAAACGCCCTTTATTTTAAGAGATAGAAAAAAATGGTCCTAATTGTCTGGAGCTCAATCTTAATGAGAAAATCACTGGAGTAAACAGAATTCATCTATCTTTAATCGTTTAGCCGCTAGGGGGCGTTTCTCGAATTTAGTCGATTTCTTTAGCATTCTATAAGTTTCTTATTATTAAAGATAAGTGATTTTGGCAAAATCTTCCTTACAGTACTTTTTTACGTAGAATCCATCGCGGTAGACAAAAATCACTTATCTTTAACAATAAGAAAGTTCTGGACCATTAAAGAAAACGACTAAATTCGAGAACGTCTCCTAGCGGCCAAACGACTAGAAATAGTTGAATTCTGGGATTTTCTCGTTCAATTCGAGCTTCAGATACTTTGGTTCATTTATTTCTCTTAAAATAAAAGGTTTTCCATACGAAAAGTGTCAAAATTGGACCATCCGGTACTTTGATAAATTAAATTATTATTAAAAATATTACATTCATGATGAGTTTCGTATGAATGAATGTAGAAAATCAAAATGTAGTGTGCAGATCAACTAGAAGGTCAAGTGTTAATACTGCCTCACTGATAAGCATTGTACTATTAAAATAATAACTAACAACAAAATAAACAAAATAAAATAATGAAGTTCTACAACTTAAGTTTAGAAAACATGAATTATATTGTACTATTAAGTTACCTGCTCTGTATGATCCTTTGGTTCCATTTTAAAAAGAAGGCTATATAAGTGTAAAGCTGGTGCGGCCGATAAATGTTTGACAAGGCCTGGCAACAAATCGTGGATCGTTTTAGAGCAATGTTTCAGTTGAGCTGCAGCCCATATCGTATCGATATGATCACAGGTGATACGTCCTTGCATTGCCAAAAAATTTAATATAATATGACTTTGTTTAATAACTTCTACGTGTAAATTTGGCCCAAAAATGTGAACTATAATATTATTGTTTATCAACCAATCGGCCATATGCCTTGGAGCTGCTTCAGCTTCCGGTAAGGTTTCGCCGACACATAATTCGGCCAACACTCCGATTTGATTATTTATTTGTGTGATACCGGCCAAACGCATAGTTAATGTACTTGATGTAAAATATTTAAACGCCAAATCTAGGCCGTCGATATCAAAAGCCATTGGTGTATCTAGAGGATCTTTGATAACATTCCACATAAAATCTGAAACAGCGTTTAGTTCCCGCCACATTTTAGCATAGGTAAACTTACCGGCCATCCCCTTTATTGTGGGAGTCCGCAGATCTTGATCCGACAATTTACACATATATCTAAGTACACAAGACCGTAACGGTACTAACAAAGAAACTGTGCTTTTAAAATTCATCCACAACTTCAAATTGCACACTAAAGAAACGGAATGTAGTAACAAGACAAATTCGTTTCACTTACCTATGGAAATCATAGCATGAGCGGTTGATACAGGCAATTCACTAGGCGGTAAAAAGGTAAAACAAGCGGTCATTGCGTACAAACCTCCCAATTTGCAGAATAACGTGACATTCCTCAATAAATACACAGGAATTTCGGAATCGTGAAGGTCACAAAACGAATTGAAGCTTTGAACTTCGTGCTGAGTTAAATCATCAATTTTGTTTGTCGACGTATGTTTAAAAGCTACATACAGGGGAAAATTTAAAAGAAAAATTTTTGACGCTAAAATGAATAATTTATCCCTTTCCTGTATATCATTCAAATGATCTTCCTTGTTAAATCTTTCGTCGTTCTTATCCGATTCTGAATTAGGTTCACCTAGTTCTTTTAGATGGAGTATCGTAAGATATAAAATTCCTTGTGTTATACAACTGAAACGTTCTAAATTTTTTTGGTCCCGATAACAACACATACATTGCCTGGAAGAAAATCTTTGTGTTAAACGTAAGCGATTATCGTTATTTACCTGGACGCCCATGTTTGCACATATAGAAGAATTGTATTAATATCTTGCCGTGTTAATGTAGGTTGCTCGTTTATTTCTTTGCACAAATTTGCTTCGTCTGCAACACAGTTATGACAGATTAGTATGACTTAAAGGGGGGCTGTCAACGCAGTGGTAGTATTAAGTAATCAACAGCCATTTAAAATATAAAAGGCTTTTGATATGAGTTTTTGAAATGTTACTTACATGAAATAAGCAACTGAAGAAAATCCGAACATGCATCACACATATTTGCTGTGAATTTGGGATGAATTTATTTAATAATCATTTCATATAATCTTAGGTTAACTTATTATTATTTATGGTAATCAGAATCAGATTGTACCTAATGATTTTAATGATAAACGGCTACCATATTTAATTAATTTAGAAAGTGCATAAATGGTAAAGTTGGATTCTTATACGGACCATTTATCATACAGGTGGACATTTGTCATAATTTTCAATATTGACCTTTGTAGTTTCGTTAATTAGTCTAATAGGAGTCTGTGGAAATAGTTCAAATACAGAGGTGGGTAAATATTTGAAATAAATTTATTTGAAATGCCTATTTAAAATAAAAAATAGCATTTTGTACTTTATATTTCAAATACTTTCTTGTAAAAGTATTTTATATTTATTATTTGAAATAGAATTTTCTATTTGAAATATATTTTTTCGATTATAGTGTATTGAGCATCTGTTGTATAATAATTACGACCTATTACTGAAACTTTAAGATCAATTGCAAGGTTCAAGGCATACATATTATGGAGAGATTCTTCCACATTTAATTCGCTTACATAAAATTTTAAAAACTTTTGAATTAGGTAAAATATTTTAAATTTTGCTCTGTTCTTGTGACAACATTATTAAACAACTTGCAAAATAGGTTTAAAGATTATCTATCACTCTCATCGGCAGTTAATGATTCTTTTTTAAATTGCGTTTGGTTTCACCAAGACAATAAAAATACATGAAAAGCATTTTTTATTTAAAAACTTATTTGAAATGCCTATTTTCCATTTTGTATTTTAAATAACAACGGTCAATTCTATTTCTATTTTGTATTTTAAATATGTTGAACTAACCTGTCTTATATTTTCCATCTTAAATGATTTTTGAAAACCATTTTACCCACCTCTGTTCAAATAGTAAGTATATTAAAAAACAATTTTCAAAAAACCATTGATTATACACAAGGTCTTATGAAACGTGTTTTTTATTACTATTTTTTTGTAATTTGCCCTTTTTATGCTGCTTTAAACAACATTTTTTAAGTCGATTTAGGGATTTTTGTAGTGGATGGTAATTTCTTCATTTTAAAATTAAAAATTTGCTCTGGTCGGCTTTTCTTTTATCCAAATTCTGTCACAAAAGACGAATATGGAAGATAATCAAAGAATGAATAAACCGTAATAGAAAAACTCCCACACAACCTTCCCTTAACCAACATTTTTCTTTAATTGATAACATTGAATTTAATAATGTTCCGTAAATGAATGGCCATAAGGGCATCGCAGATAACAACGTCGCGTTGTTTAGTATGTCTGTTAAAGAATCAAAATGGAGGCAAATTACAAAAAAAAGATATTAAGGTCCAACGAAGATTTGTTGTCGGGTCCTTTACACTCTGCGCCCCTTAGTCGTCTATTATTACTCCAGTGATACAGGTACTCATTTTACGGAGGACGAGTCGATTCCGAGGTGAAAAAGTGATCATGTTTTTATGGCGTAGCCCTGAATCGAATCCAAAACATCAGTATCTCAGTGATCGAACCATCGAGCTACCAACTTTCTCAATGTTTTTTGTGAATTATTTATTTCCCTAGGGGCCGTCCCGATTGGTTTCTGCCCTGAGACCTTTTGGTGTAATGTACCTACCACCCGCTATTAGTGCACTCTTCGAGTACAATCTTAAACAAAATCACCGTCTGGGTTCTCAGGACGATTTTGAAATGGTTCTGTCCTGGAATTTTCGGCCAATTGCCGAATCTTCTTTTTGGATGTCTATTTGCGGGCGACCAGCTCTATTACCTATCAGCTTTTAATATGAGCGCAACGTAATACATTTCCATTATAATAAATAAAATAATATTTTTATTAATTCGTCGATCAAAGTGTATGATATACAACATTATTCTCATTTGGGAAAAAATTTATTGTTTGAGACAATTTTGTTACATTCCCCATGCGCCAAAGCGCTAAACAACAAAACGTGATTAGCGACTAATAAGCCAAAATTCTGAACGACATACATAATTAAATTTCTTTCTTCTTTAACATTTCAGAGAAATATAATTAATTATAACTTAGTGTACCTTTTAATAATATGGTTGTATATGTGTTTAGCAACTAAGTACCTCCTCAAGTCAATTTGTAAAATAGGGATCAATGCTATTTATAAAACATTTGAAAAGGAATTGTTTTTTGCATCCGTAATTACGGTATAAATAAAACAACTTTTTAGCAACTTTATAGATTGAAATTTAAACCACATATGTACCGTTATTTCCTTTGGAGATAATAATTTTCGTCCAAAAAAAATGTGTAATGTACCTTTTTTTCTCAAAAATGCCCACAAGACTATGTAAAATTTAGATTTATAGCGTCTATAAATATGAAATCCGAAATAGAATTCCTGTTTGCAAATGATTTCCGATCTCGCCGGAGGTGAATATCGAAAATATTTGCATATCGATTTAGTTATTTTTCAGTTCAAAATTTACTTTGTATAGCATAAGTTCATCAGCTTAAACGCAATTTAGCGTTGTTACTAGTGCAGCTGTAATTATTTATTTTTCAATGAAAGCGAATAAATTATCCTTTAGGTATTCCTGAACTTTTAGTTCGCATTTAAATTACTCTAAGAAGAGATTTTTAAAAATGACAGAAACTTGTTTTTCAAAACCTTAATGGCCTGAACGTTGTCTGCGTTATTAGCCTTGAATTGCCATATTCATTAAAAATAATGTTTTGCTGTAAATTATTGTAGATAGAGTTAAATCTATCTTTTTCTTTAGATCAAAGCACGATGTAAATAGAAAAAAGAATTCATAAATAAACCACTTTTAAAATGGGATTTCCCCATATGGTAAAAAACTTGGTTCAATGGTGTTTATATGCACAATAAAAAGGATGTCTACAAAATCACAAAGTCGTTGACATTTACTTTTTTGTGTGACCGTTTTGGGCAAACATCACTATAACATTTTTCTATTTCACCTCAATTTTGTTGTTTTGTAGCCAATTAGTGATAAAAGTGACATAGTAATTAATGTGGACACAAAAATAACAAAATTTGACACAAAGGCGGTAACATGTAAACATATTCCGCGAAGGAAATGATTCATATAACGGGCGTAAAGAACAATTAACGATAACATGGAAAAATATTCTTAGCAATAATTTAATTATGGATAAGTATATAAAACAAATATAAGGTAAGTTTGTGACAAAAAATGCAAAAGTGTTCTGATATTCAATGAAAATTTAAAAGGCATTCTCAGTGAGGAGAAAAAGAAATTATACAATTTCAAAAAAAATAAAGACTGTTTGTAACGTTTGTCTGTTGCAATTCATTCCCTTTTGCTTCTTGTCCAAATTATACAAGTAGGTACCTACTTTAGGGGGACTATGAACACTTCTTTGTAACCTTTCTCCTCTTTTGTCTTAGTAAGGCACAATGATTATATCCTTTTTAAATCTTTTCTCACAATTTTCCCGGAAAACAATTCGTAAGTTTTATATTTAATATATCGCAGAATCAAATCTTCTTCAATTTCACACGCTAATGACTGTTAAGAATATATTTTGGACGACATTATCGCAGATTTCCTCTTGTGGTTTAGAATCGTTCAAATTTTCCATTCCTTGGGGTGGATACCTATTACAAACAATGATCCTGGCCGAAACCTTCTTTATCGTTTCTACAGTGCGTGTAGCTGCTACAGAAGAAATAATCCTCAATTTCATTGATGCCTCTCGTAGGAACTATCGCATTATCCTCTTTCATTCATTGTTGTAAATGAAGTGCAAGCGTCGCGTCGCCTTCTATCTCAATGAAGTATACTTAGTCAAAAAATAACAAGAAATATTTTTCTTTAAAATACTTTTTACTATGTACTTCCTACTTACCTACCTACTTTACTTTTTTGAAATCCAGATACTATTTTGTAAATAAATAATTAAGAATGCAAATGTGTACCTAAACCATTCCAATTTTGGAAGTCGATTTGCTCAAAACTATTATCGCAAAGGTAAAAATTATGGTAACGTTGAAAAAGAACTTTAAAAGGAAGCGAAAGTTCCCTATTTTTCACAAGGAGGTGCGATTGTTATTGCCGGATGTACCGAAAAATAGTTCCCCGTTGATTACAAATTTGTTAGTGGGGTCGATTGTGGATTGATCCCCATTTCCAAGTAAATTATTTTACACTTTTGTGGTAGTTCTTCATGATCTCTTGTCCTTTCTTTCCCATCTTCCTCGGCTTCTTTTAACCATATCGGTCTACCTCGTCTTCAAGTAGTCGCAATATTTAAATGCTTTGAATAAATAAATATAGGGGAAGTTTAGCGTTTTAATTAAAGTTTTGTTCATTTTGTTATTCACCTCATTTGAAGTTTCTCTCGATAATCATTGGATTCCGTTAATCTCCGTATGTCTATGCAATTTTCTTCTTTCTTTCTCATTTCATGGGTCGCTAAATTGTCGTCGTGATATTTATCAGGAAATGGAAGCCCCAGCCGTCTTGTGTTAATCGTTGTTAGCCCATAATGAATCTTGGAACACTTGTGGGGAGGTATTCCGCTAATTTACCTTCTTGGTCGGCGTGGAAAATTTGTGTAACTGATCAATTGGGATTGAAGGTGAAATCATCATTCAAATTTTGAAATTCCGTAGGTGTTTACAACATCTGGAGTGTTAACAAATAATTGAAATTGTCATCCAATTGTCCAGTTTGAACAATTCTCATATTTAGCAATATCCTATCTATTCTTCGGTTTTTTTTTAATGAAGAGCTTTTCTGCGCCACTTCTGACAAATTGAATTATTAATTCATTAAATGAGGAGAACGTAAATCTTTTGAGAATGTGCCCCTTTTTCGTTTGTTTTTTAATTTGTTTTTTGCATAGTTAGATGGATAACATGAGAAACTACCCTCATAACCACCACAAATAAGATTACAGGGCATATAGAATAATCACATTTTAGTGAAATCTACCCTTCCATCAACCGTGAATTATAGGGGTACCACAATGTAGTGTACTTGGACCTCCATTATTTATCAGGTGTAGCTGTAAAATATAAGTTACCAAGATCAGATCAATGTTCTTGGTAACTTTCAAAATCTGTGCTTCGTCAAATATACGAAATTATATCGTGTCATAGGCCTGCAATCGCACAGAATTTTGGATGCATAATACTTTAACATATTTACAAAGGAAAACAATGTAGGTAATTACATGTGGGTGTGTCACAATCAAGTTCATTAATCGAAAACTAAAGTTTCTGCAACGTTATTTAAATGTTAAAAAACCGGCATTAAAATAAATACGTAGGTATTATAAATAGTCCGTCTTTTTAAGTCATTGATCGATACTTTTAACATAAATAGATACCGATTAATAATCTTTTGAATTTATTACATTGTTGATCTTTTTTCTGAATGCCATTGCAAAAGGGTTATTTATTAACATGTTTGGCCTGATACACTCGTTCTTTAATACTTAGCGTACTACCACCAAGGACGTCGCGAAGAAATTTGACATTTATAGTAGCTTTACCTTTTTAATTATTCATTCTACCTTTTTTTTTATCGTTCTTTCCACTTCGACCCCAGTTTTCCCGTGCCAATAGTCGCACTTACTTTTTTTCCCGTTAACCCACTCTACATTCTAGTTATCCATTGCTACTTATTTATTTTCGTATAATTTATTAAGGTCATTATCACCTGCTTTCATTATTTACTGGGTCACTTAATTACACAATAAAAACAATTATTCACTAAAACAGTTCTGATCCAGAAATGGCCAGTTCTTGTCCATAAAGAGTATATTATACGCTTTAATGGGCGGAGTTTTATATAATTTTTCTCAAAAATAAGCTCGATTCGTACATAGGTACCTATTTTCATTAATTCCTAACTCGTTGTGTATCTACGTCTTAACTAACTGGAATTTGGTAGAGGCACCCTTACTGACCATGACCATCCTGCTGTGACCGACAAACCTCAACATTCAGAAAGAGAAAAAATCATTGTAGATAGAGGGTTCAAGTAGTTGAAAGACGGGGTAATTAAACCCACGTAGTACTTTCAGCGCCGCCGGAAGGGTAAGGCAACTAAGGCAAGGAACTTAGGCCTCGCGCTTGTATAGGCCCCGCGCTTGTATCCAAAATACTATTGTGTAGGTGTAATAACACCCATAAATTACAAATTCTGGAAAAAAATGTAAATTTAGGAACTAGATATTTGAAATTTACCTTTACGTTATCAAATCTGTACAAAGATTCTACTTCTACAACACTTTTTCCCGAGAACCACAATTGAACTATATTTTAGAGGACCAACTATACCCTACCTAACTTACTATTATAGGTCTCCTCGACGCATTATGCCTTCGGTCTCCTAAAAAAAATTTGTAATTTTAATAACATCAGTGTATGACTTCTTCCCCTATTATCTTGATCGGAAGAAAACTGCAAAATTATTGTTGAAACTCACGTCAAATGTGAAACCTAGTATTTTAAGAGTCCACCCCTTTGCTTCTCGCTTCTAGTAAGATTGAAGTGACATATAAATTTCTCATTGAGTATATAGATTTAGAACAATTTAATTTAATAATTATACAGAAATGTGAGAAAACAGCAAAGAATAGCACTTTTCTGAGTTTAGGGGGCTCGATTCCTCATGGTGCTTATCACATAAAGTATTAGTTATATCCTTGTTTATATACCTAAACAAGGGTTATATGCAGAAAAAATCGCTGAATGACTCAATGTCCGTTACTTTGATCTCGTCCCGTATCTAATTTTCGCATTTAAAAACTTGTAGCGTGCAGAAAGTGCAAAAAAATTGTACCTACGTGTTAGAATCCATGTATACACATGACGCATATTTACTACACTTCTTAAAATTTTTAACATTAAGTAATGGCAAATTCCCCGTAATACTAATTTTTCCATAAAACATCGTCATCTTACAACGTGCTAATAATGTCTTGCTAATTACTAAAGCAACCAATTTTGTTGATTTAGTAAATCATCTTTTACCTTCTCGTTACCTTTGTTTTCAATATTGATAAAAAAATCTTTGAATTAACTAAAATTTGGGATTGTGTGAGATACACGAATTTACTACATATTCAGGTGGTTCTCCGCGGCAGCCTTGACCAGCAGCAAGGAGCATCGTCTTAGCGGTCAACAGCCGCGGTAGCCTTCGTCTCCTTGCCTATAAAACGTCCACAAAGCTAATGAAGATCAAAGTTATAGATCAACATTTGTGCGCGAAAACTGCTATTAGGGTGAGTACAATACATTTTGTTTTTTGCTCATTTTTATTGCTCTATTATACTATATAACATTAATCGAGTACGGTTATTTAGTAAAATTTTGTAACTTTTTTTGGTAGATGCTGGCTGTTTTATTAATTACGTCGCTTTTGGCAAGTGCCCATTGCTTTCCATCGGAAGCGCTCGAAAAAGAAGAATCTCCCCTAAAACCGGATCCGCCGATAGCGGAGGAACCAAAGCTTCTCGAAAAAGCACCGGAAGACCCTCAACCCGCCGAAATTATTCCCGTGCCAGAAAGTGGTGCCGCGCTTCCCGAAGATATCGCCGCCTCGTCGGATGCGAATCCAGCTGCGCAACCCGAAAATTCCGATTTAGATACGGACGCCACATTCTGGGGATTGGGTTACAGAAGACCGTACTTTGGTGGCTGGAGAAATTACTACAGTAGTCCATGGAGACGATGGGGCGGTTATGGAGGTTACGGATACGGTAGAGGTTATGGCGGTTGGGGTTGGGGACGAGGTTGGGGATGGAACGGTGGTTATTGGTAATGGAAATGTAAAGACTTTAATTTTTAAGTTTAATTGTAATAAAAAAAGCTGCATTACTGACGATAGCTTTACAACGGTTTATTAATTGCTCGTAATTAAAACGTAACCGAGTTTCTCTTACAGTGGCCAGTTCAACTTATTATTTCTTCGTCATTTGGATTACTTCGATGTATGTTTAATTATTATAAATTTGACCAATAAACGAACAAAATTGAAGGTAAATATTCATTTCTACTTAACCGCTTATTATAGAGATTTATTACAAAGCACCCGCTTTAGATCATTTGTAAATCCTGAGGGTACCTAGTTAATGCAATTTTTAACTTGATCATGCAGATTTTTTAAATACTCGATTCAAGTTTGCCTACAACTACTTAGATCAATAAAAAAAGTGTGTATACTTAATAAAAAATTACTTTCTTTACAATTTTTGGAATATGGGAAGATAACTTAAATTGTAAACAGCGCAAGGGACTCCAAGTTACAGTTTAAGTACCTACCTCCACTTAATATTGGGATGGAACCTTCCCCTAACAAATGGAACAACTTTTAGTGGGCACTTAAACGGTCTTTGAACTTTTGGTGCCTAATTAACCTCGCACTATTTTTGCAGTAATCATTAATCATAATTTAATTATATTTTTGTTTTTAGCAAAATTTTAAAACTGGTTTATAATTTGTTTATCGCACCGCTTGGAAGAGGAATTATAAAAATGTAAATAAATTATAAACATAATTCTTCACTACTTATGAAGTAATTACAAAACTATATTTAATATTTTAATAAAATATGGTTACATAAATATTTAGCAAATGTCTGAGAATATGTAGTTTTTTCTTCCATAAAAAGTTTTCATTTAAAGTCTTTGAGTTGCCTGTTCTATAATGGTTCGGAATCCTAATTTCTGAACTGGTACAGTGGTACCTGCTGATTATGTTCAAGTTGATGGTTACATCCACGTTCAAATCCAAAATCCTGTAGGCTACATTCACAATTGATGTTAGCTGGAAATAATAATACCTACTTAATACTTAGACCCCCATTTACCAAACAGTAAATAGGGGTATGTGGACTAATGTTGTAAGTTTTGGCGTTCGTAGCAAGTTTGTGTATTAATCCCGTCATAAATGCCATACGAACATTTACTTAGAAAATAATAATAATAATAATATTTATTCTTCCTCAAATAAATCTTGGAATAGTATTTTAGACACACTTTTTCATATAAAAACCAGTATGTTGTATCACTATCTGTGGTTGTACGATAATGTCAGTAGAATTGACCTCTTTGTAATATCATTACATTCATATACTTATGCAGTTTGTTAGCTAAACATTACGCTGTATATAATAATTGACTCTATTGCATTAAAATACTATTAATTATTATAATAATTAATATCCAGTATTTTTGAAACAGTTGATTTTTAATTGCACTGAATTTCATTCATTTTTTCAAAAAAGTATGCGACTTGCTCCATAGGTAAGTTTTTGTCTCATATAATGTGTTAACGATTTTGCTACACTTTACCCGCTCCGCACATAATGTCATTTTCACCACCTTCTTTTGAGCGCTTCTTTAACTATATTTTTCCATTCACCCCTATTTCTTGCGGTTTCCTTCCAGCTTCCAAGTTTCATATCTCTAAGATCTTTCTCCACTTCATTCATCCATCTCTTTCTCGGTCTCTCCTTCCGTTTCTTTCCAATTGGCCTTCTATATATTATCATTTTTGGCAGTCTCACTGCATCCATTCTTTCTAGATGTCCCAGCCATCCTATTCGTTATGCCTTCACGCATGCTATAATATCGGGACGTTCGTATAGTTCTTCTATTTCCTGATTAGTTCTTCTCTTCCATCCCTCCTCTGTTTTTATTCCTCCATATATAGCTCGCAGCATCCTCCTTTCACATCTTCTCAGCCTTTCTTCCTCCTCTTTAATCAGAACCCACGTTTCACATGCATACATGGCTGTTGTTTTTATAACAGTAGCGTAGATCCTCTCCTTTGTCTTTCTTGAGACGTTTTTTGATTTCAGGAGGCTAATCAGGCTGCCATATTTACAGCTCCCCTTTGTAGTTCTAGCCCTTATTTCCTGCTTTCCGTGTCCGTTTTCCTCAACAATTACTCCCAGATATGTAAACTTTTAAAATGTGTATTCTTTATCAGCAATTCTTAATTTCAGGTTTCTATCCTCCTATCCTTATTTCCGTGTCTGTCCCATTAACATGTATTTTGTTTTTCCCTGGTTTACTTCCAGTCCGTATTGTGCTGCTTCCTGCGCTATTCTCTTTACTACCCTCGTTAGTTCCTTCCTCGTTTTTGCTATGACTGTTAAGTCGTCTGCATAGGCCATACATTGGTATTCTCTGTTAAAGATTGTTCCCTCCGTTTTTATTCCCGCGTTTCTCACTATGACCTCCAGCACCATATTGAAAAGTATCCCTCTCTGTAGGGACTTTTAATATTTACAGTTTTTTGTTTTCTATCGTTTGTTTATTGGCTATTTTTTAACTTTTGTCAATTTTAATGTTCACAATAATTGAAGATTAGATTATTATAGAAACATGAAGTTAGCCCCCAACTTTCAAAATGTATCATTTTTTAAAATCCTTGGTTGGTCGTTTGAAGGTGGTTGTTGGCTGTCTTTAACGAATATATTTATATATGGTCAAGAAATTAAACGAATTCACGCTGCTCTCTTGCAAGTCCAAACCGATGCGATGGACGGAAAAGAGGTTCGGGCAGTGAACACTACTTACTTACAATATGTAAAAGCAACCACGCACAAAATAAGTAACATTCTAGCGAGGCGGAATGATGTTCACTAACTTGCAGCAAGATCAGCAATATTCATCCAACTCCAAAAACAAAGGTGATTCTAAAAGAGCAGAGATTCCATGTCAGGGCTCCTACATAAGAGAAACCAATGGGAGAGTCAAAAGAAAGGCAATAGAAAATAGAAATCTAAAAACGCTATGACCTGGAAACCGCTATTTAAACAATATACGCAACACAAATCCAAAGAACGCTCAACATCGGAAAACTAAACGTCATGAGGGACATCGATGACAATATCGACACCACTGAAGAGAACCCGCAAAGAGAAAGAAGAAGGCTAACCAGAGTACTTAAACCACCGTCCTCAACAACCAACGTTAGTTTTCTTCGTGTCACAGAGCAAGAAATCTTGAAGATGCCTAGTGCAACTTGGGCGAAACGTCGTAATGTAAATAATTCTACGCGAGGAGAAAATTCAATATACTTATATCCTCTATAATCGATACTATCTACAGTTACTTACTTATTCTTTTTCCTCATGGTGTTTCACCACTTCCATCTCTTTTCCTTTCGTTTTCATCTTTTGTCGTTTGAATTTTTATAATTCCACTATGTTGCAGTTGAAGAAAAAGAATTCACTTTATTATATATTTCGGGTTAAGGGAAAATCCGACGTTACTTTTGCAATGGATAGTATCTTCGGTAACTTGACTTAGAATATGTTTGATCTCCTTGACCCTATTGTTCACCTCTCTTATACATACATAGATATCTATTAGTCTACCATTCAACAGCTCCATAATCATGGGACGATTATTTCTAAAATAGTTTGTTTCGGATGTGTTATTTTTAAGTACATAAGCGACTCAATGAATGTGAAGAGTTTGGCAAGATCGGGGAGATTCCCATCATTACGTAACTTACACACGCATTACCTCTCAATAAAAAAATACCTCTTGCGTTATTAAATAAACATAAATATTTACTACTTTCTTATCTAAGGACTTACTCGTAAACGATGTAAGTACATACTTATATTAAGAACATAACTTACTCAATTACTTATGAGTTATGATAAACGGAGATTGCAACACTACAACGAATTATTTCGGAATACCAAACTTTATTGTTCAGTCTTTATCAATCATCACCATGGATTGAGATCATTCATTGCCCCTTGACATTGTAACCGTATTAAAAACTCATACCATCTCTTCCTTATCCTACTTAGCCTGTTTCAAGAGTAATAAACCATTATTTTGTTTCAAGGTTCTCAAATAATAAAGGTCGTAAGGTTCGTAAGATGTAAGAACCACATGTAAAAAAACTGTCAACTAATTATGTAATCTCTTCAATAAAGTTGTTCCGAAGAAGGCTACACTCCCGTAGTCGAAACGTCGGCCTTTCACGAAACACCAGTGGATTATTAACCCGTACCGCACATAACTCCTCTTGAAGGCTCCTGTACTAAGGAGAGCAAGCTAAAGTGGTCCAATTAAAGGAGTTAATATTCAACTCATCCTGAATGTTTGGCTGACCTGTGGTTAGGTGTCAACAAATTCTACCCTTTTCTCCATCTTAAGTTGTTATCTGTTCTTAAATTCGTTAACTTTACATCTGAAACGGGACCCTCTTCTGTTATAAGCATTTAGTTCAATCTTGTCCAATAAGACGAGTAGTCTCTTTGAAAACCTCTATGTAACGATTGAAATTATTTGCTATCTAACAAGTTAATTTTTCTCCACATCGCTTTGAAAGTTTAAAATTTGATACATTCTTTACAATCAGTCATTACTGTAAGAACCTTTTTTTTTAGGGAAGTATATACATCAGTTTCAACAAACAGTTGATTATTATCCGGCCGCTTATATGACAAACAACAAAATAACTTTTCATGTGTTTGTGAAATAGAAGGTGTCTTGTCTCCACCACTGGCATTGGAGATGGCGATTTAAACAACAAATGTTGAACATGAAGAAATTTATTCCAAGAATATCTAGTGCTGGGTCACATATCCATCCGTATTTGTTATAGACTTCGTTACTGTTTAGATTTGCAGTTATCGACAGCAATTTCCCAAAAAAAAATCCGAAAAATACTTAATTTCGAATTTACTGACCTTTGAAATAAAATATTGCTAGATCTTTTTCCTTTTTAAGATTTTCAAGCAACATTTCTAAAGCCTGAACAGTATGCTTTGGAGAACCATATATTTCACGGGTTTCCACAAGGTTTTCATCCATGTACCTACCTACAAACGTTTTCACGATACCGATTACCGACATTTCAATAAATGCTCTACTAACTGTAGCAACTTGATTTCTGATGAAAAAAGGTCTCTACTTAAAAGTGCCAAAGACGTGGTGCATATGGTTAAGATATAAAAGGTCTACTGCCATCATAACATTTTTGAAATGATTTAGATTTCAACTTACTAGCGAACCGTCAAAGTATATCCTGTTGTTTATCGAATTCTATTCCTATCGGTTTCAGGGGGCCTGATCACAACGGCCAATGATCATAACGGCCACCTAGGTTATTGTTATTTAATAACAGCCACTTTGATCACATACGGCCTCTAATACTATTTGATCATAACGGCCACCTTGTTCACGTTATGATTAAATAATATAAGTGGCCGTTGTGATCAAGGTGGCCGTTATGAAATAGCAAAAACCGGGGTGGCCGTTATGATCAGTGGCCGTTGTGATATAGACCCGGTTTCAGTAAACTAATGTTAATTAAAAACTATTTACTATTGTCAGCATGGGCCAGGAAAGAAACACCTCACTACTGTTCTCAGGTACAAATTGTGAGCCGAATTTTTGCTTTTCTAAAATTAAAATCGTAAATTCTTTATAAGGACTTACATTTCCATTTTTTGAAAAAATTGTATACCATCAGGTTTGATCAAAATCAAATCTACATTTATCATTCAATATTTATTTTGTACCCTTCAAATAAATCCCCCTCAGCGCTTTTTCCAATCTGGAACCAATTATTTGGTACGACGTTCAATTTCTTTAACAACTCTGTCAATTTTGGCAAAATGTCCCAACGAACCCAACGAGACGTGGAATAAATATGGTGCACGGGAATCTTCCTTGTTCCAGATCCAGAATGCCTTATCCCCATCCAATTACTGACTAGGTCAAACGCTGCTTAACTAGTATGAATTATATACAGGATAGGGACCATAAAATTTCAATGTATAATACACAAGGATAAAATTCTTAATAAATATGCGATTATTGTTCTACACCCATCCACGGTATTAGTTGCCAATTTTCTTTATTCTAAAGTTGGAAAGTTATGAAACTAAATACGTTCTTTTATAAATATGTTGTTCTTAATAAAAAGTATATTAAATAATTAAAATCAAACCTAAATTTACAATAAAAAGTAAAACAACTAATTAAAAATATATAAGTAGATGATAATAGGCACAATTTGAAAAATTTGATTTTCAATGTCCCCAGAAAAAAATGTCATTAGGCGAAGGATCTACACGCATTTTGGAGTTAATTGTGAAAACTATCCCTTACAAATTCACCTAAGTACTTGACGACAACTGAGTGAATAAAAATCATCCATTTGGAAACAAATTTCTTGATTATCCCTAGCAATTTGTTCTTGAAGAAACATTCTCCTGTTAAATTATATCCCAAGTTGGAATTTCCAACTATAGGTAATTTTTTTTGGGAAATTGGAATCCTATTTGAATCGTCTTACTGTATTTATCGGTTTCCTCTTTTCGCCCTTTATGAACATAAATGTTGCTTAATTTGTGAATAAGTTATTCTGGACATCCTTGATCACATTTTTCCATTAATTCGAAGCAGAAAGCTTTCACAATCTCCTTCACGTAGTTTTTGATGGCATTGTTAAAAGGGGGACCCTTGTAGACTCTCAATAACATCACCGGTTGGTTAAATTATTTATTTATAACTAACTACACACATGAACAAAAACAGTCGTCGTGATTACATGTAGGTACTACATACTACCACAGACACAATGATTACGTTTACACGCACTGATTTACGCCGGAGTTATAACATCGGTAGTTATAACTCCTGTTAGGCAGTACCGTTTACACGTTGAGGTTTAGCAGGAATTATAACTCCGATTTAGAAATAAATTTGCAGTAGTACCAATCTTACCAATATATAAATGAAATGAAATGAAAAAATAGGATCTTTCTTATAGTGAGGTTATAAGGTGCCTTTCATTTTAATTGAATTGTAATTGTATTGAATATGAACCAATATGAACATACAGACATACACCTTACGCAGTATCATGTGCGATTTTATTTTGGTTGGCAACAATCGTAGTCTCCTGTTTACACGTACTTTAACACCGGAGTTGACAGAAATTCCGGTGTTAAATAAGTGCACTCCTCTTTTCCAACAGGTGTAGAGTTATAACTCCGGTTTAGTAGTTCCGGTGTTAAAGAGCGTTTACACGGCATCTTACTCCGAAGTTATAACTTCGAAGTTATAACTCCGGCGTAAATCAAGTGCGTGTAAACGTAGTCTGTGATACTACTAACTCCACCTCTCGTATCTTACACATTGAAATTTAATTTATATAACCGAAATTTACGCAGTTTTGTAAAATTATAAATGGTGTCAACTCTAGTTCGAATTAATTTGGCACAAACTCGAATTTGAATTTTTAGCTAATAAAGCCAAAACGTTGAAGGTGTTCTTTTTGTTTGTAGGTATTCTTCGTTATTCTGAACACCGTTCAGCTATTTCCCCTGATGCCAAATAATTTTTTTTTATAATTTAAGCAAATTTCAAACACGAATTTGTTATAGAATGGTGTAGTTTTTGTTTTTATAATATTTATAATATTCCATCACAGAGATTTGTAAAAGTGTGAGTTTTAATTTTCCAATTTTAAAATGAACAAAATTGAAAATTACGATATGTAGTTGTTTGGCGCAGGCAATTTTTCTCTATAAAAAACCTTTGTAAATTTTTACTCTAAAACAATTTTTGGAACCAATGATTGCATTGCGTGTGCAAATCACCATTCTTTAACATCGTGTTGCAGAAAAGAATAACATTTTAAATCTCTTCCTTCATGATACTTTACTTTAAAATTATTATACATAATATACAAATCAAATAAGAACAATAGAAATAAAATGAATCCTATATGATAAAATACTAATTTAAATACTACTAGAGATGGATGAAGTATTATATATCTATACACGTGATATGTCAGCCTTATTTGACCTCCCCATTTCAATGAAATTACGAGTACTGATTTTGAAAAACCAATCGGCTACCGAAAATACTGTCGGAACCAGACTGACTCGCTCGATGTTTGTGCCTAAACAAAGGTCTGAAAACGATATCCTCTGCCGTTTCCAAATCGTACGGAGTTCCAATAACACCTTCATCATTTTGTTTACCCGCAGACCTTCTAGCCCTACCTCTATCGCGTGCCCCAAAAAGTGGAACGTAAACAATACCAGTTTCGGCCGATTTCATCTCGTCTTCTTTTTCCTGACCGTCCGTCGATCTTATCGCGCGTGGTTTCGTTCTGCTCAATTTCGTATGGAAAAGTGGACGGAATACTAAACTGTTTTCTTCTGCCATCATGTCGTCGCTTGGTTTTGGCATGCTATTATCGGATCGTTTCGTAAATAAATGGATTTTTTCCGCTGTGTTGTCTTCGAGAAGGTCATAGGTGGATTCAAAATATTCCTGAGGCGATCGGCGATTTATTTTTTCACTTCCAGGCAGTTCAACCTTTGTATCTCGGGTTATCATCTCAGGCCGTGATGATACCGTTTTTAGCACCGCTAAAGTAAATATAAGCGATAACCTCATCTGTAATCATAATGAACTGTTATTGAACTAAAAATGGACAACTATATATTGACTTACCATTAGTACAAAATTACTTGGCGTTCTTTTCTCTTGTAAGTGTGAATTCGTTATGAGGCTACGTGTCCAGATTCGCGATTATATAGGACTTACTTAATAACGTCTAATTTTTGTTTGACGCGAGTCTCAAGGTGTTAATCACTGAATGTCTTTGAGTAACGCGCTTATGCGAAGGAAGTGCCTTACTCTTAAGTTTCGGTACACAAAATTAGTGATATTCTTGTTATAAATAAATGTGCATGTGCCAATTATTTAATGTTTTATAAAAAAGGTACCAGCGTGAGTAAGAGTTAAATCAGCTGACCAGTGTTTTGTTGATTTAAAAAACAATCTAGTTACCTTTGTATTTATCAACAGCACAGTTAAACAATTGGAAATGCGTCAATCGAGGGTGCTCTCTAATAGTTAAAGCCAATATTATCCGCGGAAGTTTATTTTTAAATCTATATCGACGTATTTCACACTTATTTATGTTTAAAAAATATATTACGTTAATCGAAATCACGAACAATTTTGTAAATGACAAATAATAGTACGTACGGCCTTGTTTTATAAATAGCAACCTTGAATCTTGTGCCAATGTCGATTTTTATTGTCTTCTAATCTTAATTTGCCTATTAATCCCACAATGCATTATGTACGAGGATGGTTCATTAAAAAAGGGGGCACTCAAAATTTACTATGTAACAAAAGTAGAATATGAATTAACGATTTTTATCACGAATAAAATGGTTACTTAATATTATTACGCCATATAATATCGTATGATCCTCGTATTATTCACTTTAATGGACAAAGGCCATTATAATATAAGGGTCTGAGAGACAATCGTATTAAATTACATTATTATTAAATTTAAGGACAATCATTTTAGTATCTAATTATACTCGGAAATTGTTAAATCTCATTTGGAATGTTTATATTTTTTCAAGGTAGATACGCTGGTACTAATTGTAACTAGAATTTTTATAGGTAATTGGAATAAACTTTTCCTTCATGGTTCATGATGTGTTTATTTTCTTTACCTACTTATATAGTTAATGCCATGTGGTATCGTATACCTATAAAGGACCTTATTATGCAAACTGACCAAATGTCCAAATCTATCACAGGAATGATGAATCTATTATCTCAAGATCGCATACCTGTCTCATCAACTGGTTTAATATTATACCAGTGTCCCAAACTCCCAAAAGTATGGAATATCCTATACATCTAGCAAACATATCCATTTTGTGACAAAAAAAAAAATTTTTATGGAAAGCTATGTATACTTATATCTACCTATTTATAGTCTACTTATTGGACGGAGACTCATGACCTCGCTTTTTACTATACACCGTGTCCAAGATAAGAATGCACAGCATGGGGATCTTGAAAACGGTAGAAGATACAGGGTGGCTTAAATTAGAAAAAAGTTGCGCTATTTAGAGTATGTTCACATGCTGGCCGCAAAAGTTCATTATTGTTTATCGTTTTCAAAATTCTCAAAAAAATGTGATTTTTTGGATTTTCGTTTCTTTTCATTTTTTTATTTATTTTAACTGATATTAAAAAACTACCGGCACTTTCTCATTGCCACTTTTTAAGCTCTACAAAATGGCGTGTTCAAATTTTTAATCCGACGTTTCGTATCCGAGAAACCATCATCAACTTTATTTTTTTATATGGCCTCAAACAAAGAGACACTCTGTATTCGGTAGCATTATTCATTACAAATTCAACGATGTATCACACATTATGGTTTTGAAGCCAAAAAATGGGAAAAACGTGAGTTATAAGGTTTTTTATTTTTAAATTAGTAGGCATTGGAATAATCGCAATATTTATATTTTATCTGTCACATTATTGTTGAAAACGTAATTTGGTGTTGTGTAAGTTGTTTTTACGGGAATTTGAAGTGTTTTAATTTTTGTTCTTGTTAAAGTTACTTATTCGTTAGTTTGTTGCTTCGTGCCTTTAATTTATTTACAAGTGTTACCATGGAAAGAGAACGTTTCACAAACGAAGAAAAATTTGATATGTTGACGTGTTACATCTTGTGCCGCAAAAATTGTGTAGCTGCTGAACATATGTACTCTGATAATTATCCTGAACGAAGACAACCTGAAAAATCCATTTTTAGACGTTTGGTATCTAATTTAAAGGAATTTGGCTCATTTAAAAAACCTGTTGTATCTCGTAAAAAACAATCCAACGAAGAAAAGGCGACTACTGTTTTACAAATGGTTGTTGAAAATCCTGAAATATCAACAAGACTAATTGAACGTCGAACTGGAGTAGCTAGATCTACAGCCCATTTCGTTTTACAAAAGAATAAATTTCATCCCTATAAATTTAGAATTTGCCAGGGTCTTAGACCTGGTGACGAGAGAAGGCGAGCAAGTTTTTGTGAATGGTATACCAGAAAATGTGAAGAAGATCAAAATTTTCCTTTTAAAGTAATTTGGTCTGATGAGAGCATGATAACCAACAATGGCATTTTCAACCGGCGTAACAAACATTATTGGGCAACAGACAATCCTCATTTAATAAAAGAAGCAAGGCATCAACATCGATTTGGATTTAATCTGTGGGTAGGCATTTTGGCTGGCAGAATAATAGGACCTTTTATTTATCACAACAATTTAAATTCCGAACGATATCTCGACCTACTGCAGATTGATTTGGAGAATGCCTTGGATGAATTACCATTACTTATGGTTAACAACTGCTGGTTTCAGCAAGATGGTGCCCCATCGCATAATTCAAGAAATGTGCGAGAATATTTGTCCCAGAGGTTTCCTGGAAAATGCATTAGAACTCACAGTGAAGTAGCCTGGCCAGCCCGATCACCTGACTTAACCCCATTGGATTTTTTCCTGTGGGGTTATTTAAAAAACCAAGTGTATGACGCCATTTTTGAAAATGAAGAACAGTTATTGGCATTGGTTTTAGCAGCAGTTAATACAATCATACCAGAAATGTTAGACCATGTTTTGAATTCTTCTGTAGACAGAGCATACTTGTGTCTAGAAAATAATGGCAACCTATTTGAGCAATTATTATAATTTTTTGACATTGTGTTTCTGTTATTGTACCAGCGCCTACTAATTTAAAAAATAAAAAACCTTATAACTCACGTTTTTCCCATTTTTTGGCTTCAAAACCATAATGTGTGATACATCGTTGAATTTGTAATGAATAATGCTACCGAATACAGAGTGTCTCTTTGTTTGAGGCCATATAAAAAAATAAAGTTGATGATGGTTTCTCGGATACGAAACGTCGGATTAAAAATTTGAACACGCCATTTTGTAGAGCTTAAAAAGTGGCAATGAGAAAGTGCCGGTAGTTTTTTAATATCAGTTAAAATAAATAAAAAAATGAAAAGAAACGAAAATCCAAAAAATCACATTTTTTTGAGAATTTTGAAAACGATAAACAATAATGAACTTTTGCGGCCAGCATGTGAACATACTCTAAATAGCGCAACTTTTTTCTAATTTAAGCCACCCTGTATCTTCTACCGTTTTCAAGATCCCCATGCTGTGCATTCTTATCTTGGACACGGTGTATTTTCAGATTCAGTTGATGAAGGATGAAGCAATGGAAGATATCTCCGAGACTGTTCAATAAATTACTTAATTCAAAGAGTACTCTTTGCTTAAATGCGAAATTTCTCAGTTAGTTTACATTTTGTCAGCGAAATGAGTTTAGTTAAAATGGCTGAAATAACGGAAAAATGCCGCACAAAAATTTAATTTAATTATTTTTATTTCTTAACACAAAAGTGCGATAAATAAAAATTATTATTATTAATGTAAATTTATAATTATTATTAGTAGTATCTTATTGAACTGTGTATGTAAGCAACATTAAACGAACATACAAATTTAAAAAAAAAATAATTTAATTATACTTAATAGGTAGATAATAAAAAATAAATTTAATATAATAATAATAACCACAATATTGTGGTTTTTATGTTTTCAATGTTGTGGCCACTGGTCACTGTGTGACATAGAAATTGCAACAGCAAGAAGGGGTTGGAGTTTCAGGATTTTTAATTTTTTATTGTAAGCCGAATAAAGTTATATTTTTAACATTAAAACTGTGGGAAGACAGAGGGTTAACAATTCGTATCCAATCGTAATACCCACATTAGAGGATGGATCCTTTCCAAACATTCAGGATGAAATTTGTTATAATTATTATCTACTAAATAGTAATAAATTTGGAAGGAAAATCTTTATTAGTTAAACAAAATTTTGTTAACCAAAAGTTTCATTCATTAAGGACTCATTACCCTGGAAGGCGTAATACCTATCTATGCCAGCTGTTTTTGCAACAGGTTGTCTTGACTTTTAAATTCTTGTTCTATGAAAACGAAGGATACCTACGAGGTTTATGCTACACAAATAAAATTAAAGAATCTAACGCTTTTGGGGTTGTATAAAGTCTGTGAAATATTGATTAAGCGGAACTGCTTCCTGTCGATAAATTATGTGTTACTTCCATACTCGAGGAAAAGGGAACAGCCCTCGTATGCATTAGAATATCTAATAATAAATGCGATGACAAATCATTTTAATCTCTCTGCACATTCGACCAGACGGCCACTAAACGTCCGACTTGGAAACGGAGCAAATGGACAACAGGAAATTGAATTAGCAAGCAAGTGAAACTTTTCGCCATTAATGCGAGTTAAACTTTAATTCGTGACAATTTTATCATCGATGGAATTAAACCAAAGGTAAATTCTCTTCTTCTTATATTTTTTAAATTTCCTCCAAATTGATATTTTTAGTTCTTACTTCCCAATCGACATTGACATCGTCAACTCTCAAAGAATTCAAAAAAGGACTCAATTGAAAAAAGTACTAATAGTCGGACTGATATTGGGAAGTATCTGTATTTTGGGATTCTTTATTCATACGATACGAATTGAGATAAGTAAGTGAGCATTTTCAATTTTTCTGTTCTTAAAAATATTACAGTAAACCGAAGTGCCTGCGACACACCCGACTGTGTAATAGTGGCGGGACAAATCTTAAGTCAGGTAGATAAAGACATAGATCCTTGTGAAGATTTCTTTTTATTCGCCTGTGGGAAAGCGAAGAACGTAACATCGAAGGAACACCATCCCAGAAGACTTTTGAAAAGTAACATTGAAAAACAACTACAAAATTTGTTAGAGGAACCTATTGACGAAAATGATCACTCCATTTTCAATTATGAAAAAGAATTTCATCGCGCCTGTTTGGCTGACAAAAATGGTACTCAATCGTTGGAAACGTTAAAACAAATGTTTAACGATTTAAATGGGTGGCCTGTTGTTGTTGGTAGTAAGTGGGATGAAAATAATTTCAACTGGATAGATTGGGTGCCCAAATTTCATAAATTTGGATTAAACCACGTACAAATTTTGCGATACTTTGTAACTTTAGACAGTGTAGATCCTACAAAACAAATTGTGACAGTAGGTATCCATCGTTTGAAGACAAATTAATTGTAAGAATTCCGCTTAGATTTATCCACCGTCAATGTATATTAGCGAAACGTCACGAGATAAACAGAGGAAGATCTTAAAGGATGTAGCCATTATGTTTGGTGCCGACGAAAGTAATACTGATCTAGAAATTGATAGAGTAATGGAATTTATGTGGAACATTATGGAGGTGATTCATTCATTTACTCATCTTGTAAGCGATTAGCTTAGTACTTTTTCAGATAAGGAGGAAACACATTAATTACACTCACGATGAACCCACGCGAGCACGTGTAAGTGAATTCCAAAAAGTTCACGAAGAACTAAACTGGCTGCATTATCTCAATTTGTTAACGGAACCGGAGTATACAATCAAGGTCGATGACTACCTCACTTTTTGGTACAGTGATTGTGTTAAAACTGTTCTTGACTTTGTACAAAGATCTGAAAAGAGGTGAGAGTACCTATCGCTATAATTTGTTACTTACCTAAATGAATATTTAGAACAGTCGCTAATTATATGTTCTGGTGTGCTGCTAATGATCTTCTATCCGTAATAACTAACGAAAACTTTGAAATGTATGGCAACAGAAAAACGCGTACTGACATTTGTAGAAATATCATCAGACAAAAGTACATCCCAAAATTTTGTCTTGTTAGTGCTCAGTTTTAGTTCAGTTTCAGCCCTTTGTCATCGTTTGTAGCATATGGAAAGAGGTACTTAACAACTGAATCAAGAAGGCAAGCCACCGACATCTTCAATCGAGTGAAGAACGAGTTTAAAAGATTGTTCAACAACAATAAATGGATGATCGAAGAGGACAAACAAAAGTTTAGACATAAGTTTGATACAATGAATGAAATAATTGGGATACAAGATCATACAATGAATTATTCCGTGTATCACAATTTTTTCAAAACTAGATTGGTGAGTATGACTCAATTGAATTTACCTTAACGGTATAATCGATCCAGACTCCACAAGATCGGTTTCTAAAAATGTACTTGAACCTCAAAACGACAATGAATTTTATTTCCACTGGCGTTGCGCCCAAGGAAGAGTGGATGGACAATGTAATGTTCTTCGGATTCATGCTCGATACGGAAACTTTTTACTTTGGAACACAAAATACGATAAGTGGGTGCTATGGGTTGTAAGGGTGGGTACTGATATCCTTATTTTTAGTGCTACCAGTTGGGGCCCTGTACGATTGGTATTACCACAAAGATAGACCGATGTATGTGAATTTTGCCACTATTGGTAAAAACATTGGAGTTACGTTTGCGAAAGTAATCACCAGCATAGACGTTTCTGCAAAGGAGAAAATAATTTGGTCAGAAGAAACCAAAAAAGGATATGAAGAAGCGACAAGTTGCATTGATTTAAAAAACATCGATAATGTGATGGTAGGACAAAGAACTAAATCATTTGTCTACAGCACAATTTTTAGACGGAGTTTTACGATTATAAAATACTGGAGTTGGGCCAAATTGTGGGTTTAAAGGTAGCTCATAATGCATACATTGGGTGGGTCGAAGACAA
The DNA here is from genome assembly GCA_036250285.1 of Pyrocoelia pectoralis. NCBI lineage: Eukaryota > Metazoa > Arthropoda > Insecta > Coleoptera > Lampyridae > Pyrocoelia > Pyrocoelia pectoralis. The sequence goes on along the minus strand of CM070075.1, from coordinate 79,727,129 downwards.
CGAAGAAGAGTTACCAGCACGAGGTACTGGTTACAGTGCAAGGCAACTGTTTTGGATTTCGGCATTGACAAGTTCGTGTTTCGAGGATATTTACGATTTTAATTTCTTTATAGATAATGAGCCTGTAAAACGGAATCCAGATTTTGCTTTGGACTTTTCATGCAATGATAATTCTAAAATGAATCCTTCCGAAAAGTGTAATTTGTTGTGAAATGGATTTCAGTTTAAATTTTAGACTTTTTACAGTGGAGAAGTCTAACTACGTTTAGTCTTTGAATATAAAATATTTAAAGATTTAGTTATCCTTGTTTTTTTTAATTTAAGCACACACGGCGCTTAAAATATCAAAAATGGTACTTAAGGTACAACTTTTAACATTCTGAAACACAAAGCCTGATGTCGACTTTCCTTGTACTAATAAGTTCCTATTTTCGTCTGTATGTTCGTAAACTTGACCCATTTCCTTCAAACCGATATCAAAATTTTTATAATTTATAATCCTGGACATTGTCACCCCGGGACTACAGAGGTCATAGGGGTCGGGTCATGAGTTGTTGCTACCACCCTGGAATAAAACTAAGTATTAATAAGTACATTTATATCGTAAATAACAAGTTAAATTTGATATTAGATCATTTTTTTGTGAATAATAAATTTTCTATATACATATAATTTTCTCCCCAAATCAACGAATCAAATATTTAAATCACGTTTCGATTCAAATTGATGCGGTAAATTATAACCCGTAATTTTATCGTTGACTTTTCAATTACCTAAATACCTATAAAAAAGCGTCGATCCTAAAATTCTGCGGTAAGTAGGTATTAACCATGTCCTCGGGCTGGTTTCTGCTCTTTTTATTAATAACTGTTACGTATGTTAACGCTAAGTTCGATTATTCCTTGGCTAAGGCGTTTTTGAAGATGAAATATTGCACAATGGCTACTTATTTTCACTGCTCGGCAAAGAAAGGTAAGTAGGTGGTTTAGTGGACTTCTGCTAATTCCCTTTTAGAAAGTATAGAAATCATGAAACAGTTTTTAACCGATGATATAAGGGTGTCAGTACACGAGGTGACGAACCGAACGTTTTCCATTCAGACTGTTTTGGAAAAACAGCACTATCACATAGGGGTGATTATTGACGGAGATTGTCCAAGCCTAGAGCCGTTTTTTATTGAAGTGTGTCAATCAGGTAGTATTTCAGATGAACTTTTAACATTCTTCTTACAGTGCGCAAATAGGAAATTTTTCTTTGAAACCTACCACTGGTTAGTTTTTGGTTCGAATGATAGTGTTGTAAATACATTTGAAAATGTCGGCTTGTGCATTAACGCCGATGTTAGCCTAGTAATACCAAACTACAGCACATGGACAATATTTGACATCTACAATCCTTCTCAAAAAAGAGGAGGTCATTTAAAAGTTGAAGAAGTTGGATTTTATAATGAGGAGGAGGGATATAACAGCAAATTTGTCTGGAACAGGTACTATAAACGTAGAAATATGACGGGAACTACATTTAAGGCGGCGATGGTGGTAAGGGACTGAGTGGATCTTCCTACTTTAGTTGCTAAACCTGTGTAGATTCCAGAGGAGATTACCGTTTCATTGGATGACTACCTACAAAATGACGCGAAGAAAAATAATAATACCTTTAGTCGCTTTAATGCCGTTGCTGTTCAGCTTTGTCAAGATTTCTACAACTTCTCGTAAGATTGATATAGCTTAAATTTAGTGATGGGCATAATCGGACAATTTCGATAATCGGAATATGCCGATTCGAGGATTGCGATAATCGGACTATAAATCGAATTAAAAATAATTCAAACTTGAATAGTAGTAATTTAGTAAAGTAAAAGCAACAACGGACTATAACCAACATAACCTCTATAACATAAGCAAATTAACTATATTTAAGCGTCGTAAGCATAAACTTCACAGTTCACAGCTTCACACAGACATTCGCTGAGACAGCATTCATTCAACAGGACATTTGATATTATTTAAGGTGAAATTTGATAATAGAAATACGCAAATATTGCCGTTTTATTATGTATTTATATTTATGTTATTATGTTCTATAAATAAATTAAAACATGAGAGGAAAACTCATAAAGTCATAATTAATATCGTAATTCATACTCGAAACCGATAATCGGACTAAGGCGATTATTTCAATAATCGGACTACCGGTTATTTTTAATTCGAATTTGCCCATCACTACTTAAATTGTAGGTAATTTCATTTCATTTTTCAGAATGGAAAAGAGCATTATTAATTCTTGGGGGTACGTGCAACCAGATGGTGACGTTGACGGTTTAGTAGGGAAACTAAAATACGATGAGCTGGATTTTGGCATTGCTGCCCTTTTGTATAAGCTCTTCCGCCTCAAAGTTATTGATTACGGGTACGGTAACTGGGTGATGAAGTAGTAGGCCTATTACAACTTTCTTAGATCTTTAGTAAAATGATTGTAGATCAGTTTTTCTCTTTCGACATCCCAAAAGTACTTCGAGTTCATCCGAATTATACTTTCGACCGCTAAGCGGTTCGGTTTGGATGGCGACCCTAATAGCGCTTGTACTTATAACTATTATCTTAAGATTTATTGTATCGAATGAAGTTAAACTCCTAGAGGGTGAAGAAGAAAGTGCGAATCTTGGAGAAAGTAGTTGGAGTTTTCTAATCATCTATAATATCGGTGAACTTTGTCAACAAGGCTTTTCCTACATACCCATCTTTTCAAGCGGTCGAATTGTGGTACTGGACGTATTATTATTCTTCTTCCTCATTTACCAATTTTATGCTGCAAGTATTGTATCGTTTTTATTGTTACCACCAAAGAAGACCATAACGACCATATCCGACCTATTGAAAAGTACGCTACAAGTTGGTATGGAAGACATTTTGTACGATATTGATTATATTAAGGTACGGATTAATTCACAATGTTTACCGTTACTGTGTACCATTTCAGACAACCACCGATCCAGTAGCAATAGCTTTATACCAGCAGAAAATCAAACAGCCTCACAATAAAACAAACTTCCTGTCACCCCACGATGGATTGGAGAGGGTAAAAGCAGGTGGTTTTGCTTTCCATACTCAAACTAGCACAAGCTACCCGATCGTTGAATTTGGATTCGAAGAGAAAGCTATATGCGAACTGGCCGAGGTGCAACTATACAAACCCCTCTACGCGCACATGGCTCTATCCAAAAAATCGCCACTTAGAGAGATATTCATGTACTGGTAAGAACAAGACTTGCCGCCACCAATACATTAGAAATTAGAAATTTTAGCAATGTATACCAAATGGAGGTTGGAATATTACAACGCCTAAGAATGCACTGGGATGCCCGAAAACCTCAATGCGTTGATTACACCCCGTACTTAGAGGTCGAAGTCGGATTGGACGAATCTTACTGGGCGTTAGGGTTGTTGGGAACTGGAATTATGCTCAGTTTACTTATATTGTTGCTAGAACGTGCTTGGAAACAATGGGGTGCAAATTTTTTTACTAAAGAAAGATTGGCATCTTATATTCTTAAGAAAGGTTCTAAATGATAGGCTGTCCAATTTGTGCACTACGGTATTTAAAAATATGCACTTTAACACACGAATAAGGAGAAACTAGTATGTGTAATCCCCTCTTCTACGGTGTCTGTAGCCATATGAGATGCAAGAATTTTTATTATCTACCTATTGGAAAATAAACTACCACTTCTTGGTGAGCAGTTATACTGTGACACTCTGCGACACTTTCGTTATAGTATTATAATCAGGCTAGATTTAAGAGGATGGGGAATCTGGCAATCCTCCGAGAGTAGCGTTTACAGTAGATTACACTTTTTGAATGTAAGGAAAACAATCACAATTGTCAGTATAATTGTGCTTGTGCTTTGGAATATTAAAAAAGAGTGGATAAGATCACCAGACCGTTAGGGAACCATGATGTAGGTACACTATTCTGTACTACTTAATTATAGTAAAATAATCAAGATTGAATTTGACTTATTATTATAGACCCCTAAAAATCGAACTGTTAACGCGAGACCACAATTCCAATGGGAACGCCCACACAAATAAAAAAAGCATCCTCTTTTGAGCGTTATACGGTCGGAGTGCGATCACCTTATGTAAATCTCCAAGAGCACTCAAATTGTATATTCCAATGAGTTATTATTTACATTCGGACCGGACGTTCTTTGCGAAAACAGATGATGGTATGACAAAATGCTGTAATTCAATCACCTATTTGGACATCAAATCACTTCAAATTAAATTATAAGCGTATAAACTTCTTCACTTTCTACAACCTCCCCAATAACAACAAATTTATATACTTATAATCGCAAACATACTCAGCAGCACATGATATACACTGTACATACATTAGTATCCATGGGCGTACATATAAATACATTAATGGATATTCTTTATTATGTACACTACAGCGTACAAATGTACATACATTAATGCACGTCCATAGTATTTACATCCACTAAATGTAAATATAAAATAGTTTGAAAGGTTTTTGTATAGAATCATAGGGTAAGATGTTTAATGTTTGGTTACTTACGACGTTTTATTATTATCTGCTAGATCCTATGTTAGGTACCGCCTTATTTTATCCTGCTGCTTTCCAAAAGTATGGAATTATACTTTCTCTGTTTGAAGTTCTTTGCTTACTCGGTTGTACTGTGGTTCATTTTTCAATTGGAATCGTATTTTTGTTCTTTCGCTGTACTAACTAGGTACTGTATATTTAAGACCACTTTACCTACAATATTATTATTGTTACTCCTCTCAGAAGCAGTTTCTTCTAAGTCCCTGCCTCTAAGGATATCTTACCCTTAAAACAGTTTAAAAACTTTTTAAGAGAGGCTTTTTACTGTAATGCCCTTTTGGCTTTTAAATGTGATGCCCTTTTCTCCAAAGAAATTGTATGTATAGGTTTCGCAAGACATTGCAGGCTGAATGTGAAACCAAAAGTTTGCAGCTTGCAGTCAGGCCTGGCAAACCTAACTCACCACAATCGGGTCCAATCGGTTCTTAAGAAGATGGATAATCATCCCAAATATCCATGTTTTGGCTCACAAGGAAAAACTGTGAATCAAATCTAACGACGCGTTATAAGCCAAAAACTAGTTCTCTTGACAGTTTGAGGCACCGCTAGAGCCTCAATTTATTTAAACGCATGGTAATTTTGTTTTGTAGATAATCGGCCTTCTTTATATAGAACAACCTATATATTATCTATCCTTGAACGCTACCCAGTCGCAAAGTGTCGCCAACATAAATATTTTAAAAAAAAAAAATGTTACTATGTTACTAATCAGTTTGATGTGTTTGGGTTTGTGTTTATGTATTTACTATTTACTTTTTCACCAAAACAACTTAAATTACATTTCCTTTTGTATTTACGTATTAAAACGAAAAGATATTTAATAAAATGACCGAATTTACTCAAAAACGTTTCGATTTGATAATTGAAGAAGTGGAAGAAATGAGGAGAACAAAACTATTTACAGCGGAAGAGACAAGGTAATGAAACCGAAAAATTGTAATAATGAAAACTTTAATTTTGATTTTAGGGTGGTTTTTAAAAAACGAAAAGAATTTGAGCAAAAAATACATAGCGTTTTGAAAGATGTAAAGAGTTACGAAGATTACATTATATATGAAAAGAGTATACTGAAAGATATAGGAATTCGAAGAGAAAAGCACAAAATATTTGAAAAAAAGAATATCGAATTTAAAATTATAAAACGAATTAAGACACTGTACGAATTAGCTTTACAACATACCAACGATATATCATTGTTTTTAGCATTTTTTAAATTTTGTAAGAAGGTTAATTATGTAAACGATGCCTCGGATGCGGTCGCCAGCTTAGTACAGGTATTTCTTATTGTCGATATTTAAATTAGTTAATCAGTTCTTTTGTAGCTTCATTCAGATAAACCGGAAGTATGGCAAGTCGCTACTAATTGGTACGCGTACGACTGTAAAGATGTGAATGCGGCTATGGCGATGTTTCCTAAAGCTTTAGAAATTCATAAAGACAGCCAAATGTTATATAAAGAAAGAATTAAATTAGAAATACATAGTGTAATTCACAATAACAGAAGTGAGGAGAAATGTATTAGTAGTATAACGGAAGTGGTGGAAACAATTTTTACCAACATACACGATCCCGATTTTTATATTGAACTTATTGTCTTACTTGAAGAACATCACTGTACGATTCCTATTCAGGATATTATAATTAAGAAAATTACGGATGATTATTATGATAACGAAAATGTGTGGGACGCTCTTGCTCAAAGGGAACGAAGAGGTTAATAATTTTATCTTACTTTACTTAATCTTCCTTGTGCCGTAAGGCCAATTTTGGTTATTATATATCTTCTTCTTATCTTTCCCCTGGTCTCACACTTTTAATTTATATTGTTGTATTGGTTCTATATTTGCGCAAACAAAAATATATTAGCATACTACTGTTTTTATTTCAGGCATATATCTGATTATGAAAACTTCTATCCAAGATCAACCAGAGGCGTCGACAAAAACTCGAACACCGAAAGCAAAATTGGAAGCTTGCTTTGCCAAGTATAATGAAGGACTTTCAAAAGTATCGTGCGATACGAAACCTAAATTGTGGGCTTTATATTTAGATTTTTTAATCGATCTACAACAAGACACGGCTTGTGCGAATATTCTAAAACAATCGACTTTAAGAACTGCATTGCACGAAGCTTATGCCGATAACTGTTTACTAGAAAGGCATTATGTGGCATGGTTAAAATTTGCACAAGACGAAGACGTTTTGGAAATTGCCGAAAAAGGTATGATCTGCGATATAATCTATCGGTTTTAAACAATAAGTTTTAGGTACGGTCGCATTTCCTCATTCAGTGGAATTATGGGAATTGCGCTTAAACAGTCAAATCGTAAGAGATGATCCGGAAAAGGTGAACTCTGTGTTTAAATTAAGTGTTATCAATCTAAAAGAGAACGCGCTACCATTATGGCGAGCTATAATACGCTATCATTATGTCATGTCTGATAACGATTACATTCAGTTGATATACAGAGATGCTGTTAAGCAGCCAAAGGAGATTTCGGACATTCTCAAACCTCAATATTTGGAATGGTTAACATTAGCGAAAGGTATTGAAGTTACACGTGAAGTTTACAATGACATATCCCTACAGCAACCGTACTGCAAAGATCTTCATATGATGATGTCGAAGTTGGAATCTATACAAGTTAATTACAATTTCGGAGCGTGGGAAAAAGTTCACGAACTTGCATGCGAGCAGTTTGGAAAGGAAGATGTCGATGTCTGGATCAATTACATTTTTTTTTACACCCACTACTACAAAGTGCACGATAATCCCGCCGAGAAAATTCAATGGTTACACAATCAAGCGGAGAAAAACTTACATAAAACATTAATATTGGATTTTCATACGAAATATTCAAAAATTACAAATGATTGAATTTTTATTTCGATACAAAAACCCCCGTTTGCTAATCAAAGTACAGTCAGTGTAGCCACATTTAAAGTGTAATGAAAATACACGACTGTTATTCGGACTGACATCAGTTGTAATTACGATGATTTATAGAATTTATCAGATGATTTTTTCAGAAAATTAATCAAAACGTACATGTCACGTAATTTAAACAAAGTTCGCAAGTAATGTACTTAATAAAGAAATAAAGTTGAAACGTCTATTCAAATCTGTTTCTTCATATTGTATTATTTAGTCAGGCCATTACTCTATTGGCCTTTCTGTTCTTTCGCCCTATCTCCACTAGACAGTTTTATACAAAGATATTCTTTCTAAGTTGGCTTAGTTCTCTACAGGATATCTATGGCTTTACTTTGACAACGTGTCATCATATTAAGACCTTATTGTGCACATTAAATAACTTGTAGCACAGATAAGTTACTACTGTGCTTGTAGCTTCATAAAGGTTTGATTTTAAAGCCAAAATATATATTTATTTATTATTTTAACTATGGGCCTTATGCTGGGAGAACTGGAACCCTTGTTGGTTAATTTATTTTATTAACCTTATAATCTTCAGTTCTGTTCATTGCCCTTCGGTACTTCTTTGGACGAGATCAATGGGTTTCTTTCCGTGTGCATTATAATGGTTAGACCCTACCTAATTATATTGCATCAATTATGCAATTTACTGTTAAATGGTTCAGAGTGGGTAAGAACCATATGTATTCAATGTCTAAGTAGCTATTATAAGTGGCGTCAGCTATTCGTAAATTGTTTTAGTTATTAATTTTGTTCTATGTTACTTCTGTCTACTTACACCATGTCGGGTATATTTAATTTTTTTATTTCAAACTTGTAATGTACTTGATGAGTATTTGGTATCATAGAATTTATGGATAACATCAATTCATTTTAGGTAATAATTAAGCATAAACGAGTAACAATAAATTTCATTTTGTAATTGATCAAATATTTCATACCTATTCCCATTTTCGAAATTTTTTAATTTTGAAAAATGCTTTAATTATTTTCATATGAAGGTGTGGTTAAATTGTGCTGTGAGGTATGGCTTGATATATCCATTTTTCATATTTTTCAAATCATTTATGTTAGAGACTGCCTAGATTAAAGTAAAACAGTGAAAGTCGTACAACCATAATACCGGTATCCAATACTGGTAGTATACAACAATTATTATTTTATTTTTTATCTTTTGCTCTCATTTTCATCATTCATCATTGTTATGAACAAGTTGCATAGTTCATAGTTGCAATCACATGACACGACAAAAACGGTAAACAGCTATAGTGAAGGAACAAAGAGACCTGCTCAGACAGGCGATTATAAAGTCTGTTATAAATTATAATGGTAGTTTGGCTGTGAGGCTAGTATAGGGGCACACATAGTTGCCTGCGAGTCACGTGATTATGAACATACATACCTACTGTATCATGAACTTAAGGTAATTTCTCCCACTTATGCTCTCAGTCTAGTACAAATTAGGTACCTCTGGTCTGCAAAAAAATTCGTGACAGCCTCCATGACAGTATTATCATCTTCAAACTTTGTTCCTTGGAGGCTGAAGTTTTGGGAACAAATAAGTGACGAGTAAACTCGATGTGCCATAATTTCAAATCTGCCATCTTTGTGAAGTTTAAACAGTGAAGGACATTAAATAATTATTAATTACTATGACAATGTCTAGCTTTACTGACCACAAAATTTGTACTCTTCAAGACAGCAGAATGCCTTAATTTTTGTAGCTAAACACAACAATATTAATTTGATATATTTATTTAAAAGTGTGCCAGAAGCAATGCCAACACTTAACACGATAACACCCTTACAAATTTCCACGTTAGCTTTGGATACTTGCTAATTTGTTTGCTGCACAATAGGATTGAAATTGATCTGTAAATACATCGGTTGAATTACTGTAATGTTTAAATCTATTAATTATAAATAAATACATAAATGTATATGTTTAAATTAGTACACAAAATTTAAAATTTCGTACAAAACCTACAACTACATTTTTAAAATTACATTAAATAACTATTTTAAAAAAAAAAAACCAAGATTCTTGCTGCTGTTTTGAAAATTTTCATACTTTGCCACGGAAGAGGGTGTATTGTCACCCTGTTTTTTTTGTGTACATTTTGCATTAAGCCACAGTGAAACTGAGTCATATACTACTACAAGTCTAAATTATATACAAAAAAAGATTCAAAGTAAGGAGGGGCCATACAAATAATTAACATATATGTACCTACATTCTTAAAAATAAATAAATTTTAAATATTTACATTTTTGTGATTTTTAAATATAACATACACATATTTTAACAGCAGGAAAGATTTACAGTCTTAACCTTTTCCACTTTGTTACTTTTCTCAATATTAATACACTCCAAATCAATAATAATTTTTATTTAACAAAATGGATTACAAACAATTCCAAGTACTTAAAGATGAAAAATGAAACAAAGAAAATTCTCCTTTTCGTTCACCTGTTCTCCAATAACGCTGCACTTGTGGTTTCTTTTTTCATTTGGAATGTATTTATTTATCGTTCTTCCAATATCACAGTTTCTTGTGGACAAAGCTTTAACTCCAATAGAGTCATCCTACTATCCAATAATGTGAGCTAAAAGAAGTACGAATATTTACTACCCCCCTTTCTTTAAAAAAAAAAGTCTGTGCTTACATCTCGTCTAGGCCAGCTAGATATGACTTTAAATTCTTCAATGGGATAACCTTTAACAATTAAATAATCGAACAGCACCTATAAAAATTATAAGTTAACAATGAGTCATTTAAGTAATGCTCAAGTACCTTCAAAGGAGTACTAGCCTTAAATCGTCGTTCTAAGTTTTCTCCTTTTGGTAAACGGAATCTTATTTTTGCGATATTATCACCTTGGTCCATTGGCTCTGGAGGTAAACTGGCCTCTACTTGTACACGAAATGCTTCTTTTCTAGCAGCTTCTTCGACCATTTCAGTTTCGACCCGTCTTCGTTCCTCGTGCAAAACACGCTCTTGCATACGTTTAGCTTCTTCTTTCGCCCTTTAACAAGGTAGTATGAATTAAGTTTTTTTTAATTTTTGAAAAGAAATTTAATTGTACTCATGCATTACAATACATCCATTACATCTTTTATTCTCAACAACTGAAATTAACGATGGTGGAACTGCAAATCATTTCAAAATGGGTGATTGTGGATAGACGTCTTTTGTACTTTTCAGTTGCCCTTCTTAAAGACGAAAGACACACCCCCTACTTACAGTAGGTCAAATGTGTGAACTATTATTGTTTATTTTAACTTTCTAATCGCAACTCGATAATGCAAAAAATGAAAGTGTTGACGATTCGACAGAGTTATGTAATAAATTTGAAACTTACCTATCAGCTTCGAGACTTTCGCGGTAAGCCTGATCTTGTTCCCATTTTACTAATTCTCGAGCAGTACGCTCGTCCTCTTCCTTCATCTCGACTCTTTGATGTTCAGTAAAGACTTCCATCGCTTCAGTTAAACTTGACAACAATTCGCTAACACCAACATTTCCGTGTATAACACTAAACACATCTGTAGATGAACGAATTCGCATGATGATAATGATCGCAGGAAGTTTATCCACAGGAATATTTCGTAAACTAACAGCGGCGGTAGAACCTAAGCACTGATTTACAGAATTCTGCAATCTGGTACGATTACTTTCAAATGTAAGATCCCAACCCCACAATATGAAATTGGCTTCGATCGTTTGTATAACACTGTCAAAACCTAACAGTTGTGTACAGAAAACATTTGATAATACGCTTGCATCGTGATGTAGGTAAACAGCTAGAATTTTTCGCTAAAATTGTAACACGTCAGTTAATGTACAACGTAACTATAGAAAAGTCTCACATCTTTCGCAGATTTGGGACAAGCCTCCTTAAGAGCGTCTTCCAAAGTGCCCTGGTAAAAGGTAGGGTGTACATCACCGTACCGGGCAGTGTATTGCTCTGAAAAACTAATACTACCTACAATTTCATCTTCAATATGTTCGGGTACTAAAAACAAATGTTAAAGGTAGATTAGCGCAAATTTACAAACGGAATGCTTACTAAGAGGTTCGACACGCCTACTGGTTACATTATCGACAAACATTTCGTCATCAACTGTGAATGTCTCGGTGGCATCTTCAAATTCATCATCATCACTATCATGAATTTCGACTGTATTGTTTGGTTTCTTTTCGCGAGAGTGATTCGTTAATATGCTACGTCTTACGGAAAGCTCATGTTCAGGATAACTACAACAAGAGGAAATTACAATTTTTCCCCAACCTCAATGCAATAATAGTTTTGTAATTGACAAATGTTGTTCGTTCGTCAGGTTTAAAAAGCAAGAAATTGTCTTATTGAAAATAAAATTATATATTATAATCGATAAATTCGAGAAATATTTATATAATAATCGAGGAAGTTATCAGAAAATTGGTTTTTCAGTCTCTTTCATTAGAAATCCCTCCTTCATTGTATTTTTACTATATTTTTTTCGTTTCATCCGGTATATTTCTGCTTGTGCTTGTTATTATTGTTATTATATAGCAATAAAATAAAAGTAAAGCATATACCACAGTTATACTATTTGGAAGCAATAGATCCCAATTCATTAACTTCCACCCATACTATTCAAGCTTAGAAACATTCAAGAGGGAAGTAAAAAAATTTACAAAATGCCTTCAAGCAATGTTGTTTTAACATCGACAGTTCAATACTAACTTTGGATGCCCTTTTGTTCGTGTAATTGGCAAATGATGGCTGAAAATGTAATCTGGGTCAAGTAATAATTCGTTTCAAAACTTTTCTATGCGAGTACTCGTCCGTTTTGGCTGCTAGCTTCCCTAAGTTTAATATTTTAAATTTTTCCTATTCAGACAAGCTTAAAAAGATCATGAAAACCTCCCAAAATTGGAATTGAAAAATTAGACACTTTTAGCTTCTCTTTCAATGAATTTATTATAGCACCACAGCAAGCGCAGTGAATAGGCACAATGACATTTATTTTCAAATCGAATGTTTTCCCTATATCTAGGGATTCAATTTTTTAACACTCATAAATAAAGAGAAACGGATCACAAATACCAAGTCAGAGACTTTCTTGAGCTAAGCTCATTTTCAAATTTAGTTAATAGGTCTTTCAAAAACATTCGGTTACCTACAAGTGTTCGATTAAAGGTATTAAGTCTTGTTTGTTTTGAAAATGTACAACTGCATTTACGAATTACAAGTAATTATAATAACACACCCCTGTGGATGAAGGGGAAAGAATTAGCACACTCCTGTCCAAGAGATCGATGGACACGTTCTATTAAAAGTAACCTCCCTAATGGTGTGATTAAAAGATTCTCGAAACATTAGGAAAAGCCTTGGACGAGAATTTATGATGAACAGGAACAGTGCAAGATCCTTAACCAGGTCTAAACGTCAAAATGGCCCTTCCTACATTGCCCTAAGATGGCTTTACTGATAAATCAGACAACAACCACAAAGGTAAATCAGAGCAAAGCTTACTACTTCACTGCAACTTGAGTGGATATCATTAATTCAGACAATAAATCACAGCTGCACAATCTCTTTATGAGGAAATACACACACTTTAGCCAAATTACAGAACAACGAATTATGGACCAGAAGCAAACAAAAAAATATTGTCGCCCACAGCCATGCAAAGAATTAAGGAGAAAGATACGAAAGAACTTAGCACACCAGAAAATACATAACCTAGTACACCTACACACACTCAACAGACAACCGTGCACATCACAAACAATCACATCACTCTCACAGAAGAAACACTTACTCATTGATGAACAAAAAGTTAAAGTTCTAGGAGAATGGTCCTGGTTGGTTGAGTTCCTGCAGTGCGACCTTTTTGGTCTATTGTGCTCCCTTTGTCTACCCTTCTAGAATACCTGTATGTTTAGCAAACCGAGCTACAGAGTGGGTATTGTACACTCGCTAACACCATTCTGATGAACGTGTCACCCATCGAAGTACTGACCAGAGCATGAGCTGTTTAACTTTCAATACTTGTATGGATTGTCTGCCTAGATCCTAGCAACAACCCACCTAGGCCAGGTTACCAAGACATTGGTTCCACAATGTTAGACCCTGTATCTGATATATGTTTTATAATTGTGTGTAATATCAATATTTAATTTTGAGATGTAGAACAGCACCATCTTAATACAAGTCAGGGGTTCAGCAAAGCTTGAGTTTGGGCCACTGTTTTTTCTTATTTTTATTAATGATTTGCCTTTAGATTATCTTTGGACCTTTATAATATGCATTTAAAAATACTGGCATAGTTATAGATATGTTTCATGACGTTTATTTCAACTGTTAAAGTAAATTCTCTCCTGAAAATTCCTGTAAATACTCTTAAATGAACAATTTAGACTGTTTTGGACTTGATCTCTGGTCTAATTGTTTTTGTGAAATTATTTCGTATGTTTATTCCTTCAAATAAACAAATTTGGATTTTACAATGACAAATATTCGTATATTTAGAATAAAAATTTAAATTTTAAACATTTCACCAATATTGAACACATAAATAAAAACAAAACAAATCACGATAGGATGTAAAAAATTTCTTCCATCTTAATATTATTTGGGAATGTTGCAGCGTTTCCTCTTTGTATCGCTATAGAAATTCTTTGTTTCAAGTAAACTTTAGATCTGAGCTCGCTTTATTTATTATATTTATATTTAGAATAAATATTTAAGTGGAATTTATGTCACATTATTATAATATATAATAAAGATAATTTTGTGCTTTCCTGTCACCGAAACAATGTAAAGAACATAAATTAAAAAACATTCATTACAATGTAAAGAACCAAAAATATGAAACTTAAAACTTTTTAAAAAATTCCATTTTTTGTAATCAAATGGCCACATTCAGAGTTAATACAGGAAGCTACATCATATTTCTTGCTTTTTACCTTTCAAAGTCTGACAAACTTCTGTTTTATGCAATTTAGAAATTCTACTGCAAAATGATGATAAGTAAAAACTATATACTTAATTCCGGAAAGTGCCAGCATCGTTTGGTCATCTATATTCGGAGGCCAACCGCACCATATTTGATTACGTACATGAATATCAGTCAGTGTGTACATATCTGTCTTAACTTTTAATATCGGACTGGTGCCCAAGTATTTAACGCTGTAATGTTTGTTTTTATTTTCATCAGTTACATTTAACGTATATGTACCCATTAACCGTTCAGATCTGTAAACAAAAGACTTTAATTGGAAACAGAGCTGGTGAAACCTTACTCATCATCTGTAGTAAAACTACTATCACTAGATTTTATATGTAGTTGTAAAGTGCTTTCATCTGGAATTTTTAGCGTCGAGAGTGGAGTATTTTCGTATTGTGGAAGTCTGGCCCAATTTGATAACAGCTGACGACACGGTGCGATTTTTAATTCTTTACTTAGCTTTAATTTAATGTCGGCTTAAAAAATGTTAAGTTAATCATACTACAAAAATGAAGAAAAGTACCATACCTACTGTCCCCGTGTCCGGAACATCGATGGGAATTATACGATCACAATACTGGATATTAAAGTGTAGCATCTTTTGTGTGGCTTTTGATGAAGACGTCGACGGAAGCGGGTGATGATCTACATGATTTTCCACTGCCACAACAAAGGAATTTGATTGGGGAACATTATTGCCAACAGAAGCCATATCTGTGGCCACCTCAATGGGCATTTGAACAGTAGGTAAATCATCTTCTATCATAATAACATCTTGTGAACCGCCTGTATTAAACGATTGGCTATCGGCAGGTACTACACGATTAACGGCACTCTACGAACATTATTACTAATTACTTAGGAAATTAATTTAAAACGACGTACCAATAAATCCCAATCGGACGTTTCTAAGTGATAAATGGCCAATGCATAATCGTCAATTCCAGTACAAGCCTAATAAAGAGACAAAACTTTCAAATAATGAATGTCATTCAACTAACCTAAGTTTTTTAAAGATCAAAGAAAAGATGGGGACCTACCTGAAAGTTTGCTAAGATTTCGTCCCGATTTTGCGACATATTTTATTAAAAAGGTAATCGAATTATCATATAAAACTTAGAAAATACAGTTTGAAAATAAATACAGTCACTGTACATTCACGAAAACATCTGAATTTGACGCAACACGCAAGACCAAATAACGCATGCGTAATTGGTACGCCCTTAGCATGCGCTTCAACCTTGTTGCCACTACGACATATTCTACAGGGTGACAGCCATTTCACATTGACACCATGGCAGTCTCTCGGAAACAGGCCACTATTAGAGGTGTTTTCTTTTTGCATCGCTACAGGCTTGGGCACATGCACAATCATCACGTGATTAAAGTGCCTTGCGTCATAAGACATTTCTGCCTCAGGTTAATATAAAACTTAAATAAAGCTTTTAAAACGAATAGGGTTATTTTTATAAAACGAATGGTGTGTATTGACAGAGCTGACTTAAAGCTACCACAGGCTACCACAAAATGCAAAAAGAAAACACCTAAGGTGTTTTCTTTTTGCATCGCCACAGTTGTGCCACAGGGTTGGGCACATGCACAATTATCACCTGATTAAAGTGCCTTGCGTCATAAGACATTTCTGCCTCAGGTTAATATAAAACTTAAATATAGCTTTTAAAACGAATAGGGTTATTGAGAACTGAGTCAAATTATTTTTATAAAACGAATGGTGTGTTATTGACAGAGCTGACTTAGGTCTACCACAACGTGCAAAAAGAAAACACCTATTGTTTGATGAATTGAATTTCTAAGTCGCGGTGGAGTTCTGTTCCCCTTTCCAACCGGCGCGGCGTGTTGGCTATTATTCGTAGGTATCTGTTTTGCACTGTCTGCGGAGGAGTTAAAGAGTTCCAATGATACTTAGACGAACACTTTTGAGGCAGACTATATCGCTTAGGCTCTTCCTCCATACAGAGCAACTTCTGGTCAAGGATTAGCCCCAGGTTTTTTTCAATCGCGTCATTCTACGTTTTTCCCGAAGTTGTCGCCCTCGTGTGTTGCCTTCTAGAGTCCCTAATATAGGAACTCTATTGTCTTCTGAGGCCTCTGAGGGTATTATTCAACTTCCATAAGGTTTGCGGTTTCCGCCTCTTCTATGTTCCATTGCCTAATAACGGTTTTGGTTTGCGTTCGCGTGCGTTCGAGGTTCGATAAGTTAGCCTAATAGACCTCAAAACGAATGGTCATCCCAAGACTTGACTGGATGGAACATTATGTTAGATTGTTGCCGTGCCAGAGGCCATCTCACACTGACCTGTATCATAAGGCGGCAGTCGCACAGACTTTGGTCGCCGACCAAAGACGACCGACCAAAATTTCAATACCACATTGGTAGATAGAGGAAGTCTTACAAGAACGACCGTCCACGATCGTCCACAAGCAACCACGACCGTACGATTTGAAATTTCAACCCGCTTTTAAACTTTTGGTCGACGGCCAACGGTCGGTGACTCATAACAGTTGAAATTTTTTTACTAACCTGATATAATTATTTTTTAAAAAATTATTTTATTATTGTTAAGTATGGATGGGTGGACAGTCGAGGAAGTGGCTTAATGAAGTTGTTTAATTTGCTTAATCTGTTTAATTTACTCTGGGTACCATAAATACCGATTTTATTTATGGTGGCCGGTATGTACAAACCTGCAGAATTATTATCGACTTTAGCGCGACATTTAAAAATCGGTTGGTCTTGCAGGGTCTTCCCTGTGCGACGGTTGTTTAATGTTTGGTCGGTCGAAGTTGGACGGTTGCGGATGGCCATGGTTGGTCGTCTCTCTGTGCGACTGCCGCCTAAAGGACTGAGCATTCTTCAATACAACATTGAAGCAAACAAGCCCCACCTAAATATTAGTTACTTCAGGTGCCAACTAGTGCGTTAGTTATATAATGATGGTAGCTCGGTGTTTATAATGTGTTGGTAGTACTGGTATCAGCTGTTACAGTTTAGCTTGTTCTAATCTATATGCTTAATATCTGGTGAAAAGTAGTATAATTACAGGCTCATAATTATTTAAAAACGTAAATTATTAAAAATTGTATTTTATTGCAATGCATAAACGTAGTTTATACTACGTATGAAACAAGGTTATGTTTATGTAAATAAAAACATTAGTTACAGTGTTACCAATAATCACCAACACAACAAACCTAAATTACTAATTGGCACCTTAAAACACCGGTTTTCAATTTGCTTCAAAAATAGTGGAGGGGATCATTAGAATGCTCAGTCCTTTAAGATACAGGTCAGTGCCATCTCATGGGGGAGAAAGAAGAAAGAACCTGCAGAGGGAAAGACACTGACCTGTAGGTCAGTGGGGAAGAGCGTGTGTGTGTGAGAGATAAGTAAGCTAAACGTGGCAACGTGGCACTGGCAATGGCAAATTGTCATAATTCTGTCAAGTCAAATGTCAACTTCGTTTTTAATTATTTGATATGTTTAAATATTAATAACAAATATTTTAAATGCTATTTGGACTGATAAAATTGTACTTGCATCCGAATACAATTATTGCAATTGTAATACCGTTACTATTTAAATATATTGACTAGGTATATAATCCTATTTATTTGTAGCTGTCTTTCACATTCATTGTCCTTTCCTGGTACAGTGCCTTAATTTTGCGAAAACATTTTGTTAGTGTCAAATGTAATTAAAGAAAATGCCATTTACGGCGGATTCTGTTGCCGCCCAACAGGTACAAGAGTGTTTGAAGTCCCTATATAGATTAGTGCACGAAATTGAAAAGAAACGTCAGCTGAGTGAAAACGGAATCAATACCATTAATAAATACAATAATCAAGATGAAAGAAGTAGTTTTATGGTACGTTTTTTTAACTAAGCCTTTTAACTGCATCACAATCACATATTAAAGATAGACATGTGCCAAAAGCGTAACAGTAACCGTAGTTGCCTCTTCTTCTGCCTCCAAATCTGTATTTAAAAGTTATTTTTTCTTCTGTTTCCATTGCAAAGTATTTACTATCAACTATCCATGAATATAACATGTCAATTAATGAGTAGTTGGTTAATTCCTGTCCAAGGTCAATTTCTATTGCTTTTATTCCGTTGGATTGAATTCCTAGAAAAAACTGTGCACAAATACGTTTTCCAATCTATAATTTTAATTTATACTCACAATAATCACTACGGCTAGTGTGACGGTCATAATTTTGTATTCATATCCTTTACTTTCAATGCTTATATATGAAATCAGTTACATTTTACGATGCTTAGCTTTATTAATTACCCAAATCATTTTTATTTCTCTCCAATTTTTTTAACAACTTTAGATAAAAAATATTGTGATAACAGTAGAATTTTTGTTTTTTGTTTTATATCAAAAAAAAGTTTTTGTTTATAGTACAAAAATTAAATTTTGTATAAATATTTACCACCCCACTTAGGCGATTTACATTACCGTTGGTGGCGCCACTGTGGTCAACAATGTGGCGGTGCAGAGTAGTATACCCATGAGGTGTTTATGTAGTTAGTTATGGTGTTTATGTAATTACACATGAAGAGTAGGACTTGCGGTTAGTTTTACAGTCTGTCTTTATGTTAAATACAAGTTCATTACTATCATTTAATATTAAACGTGTTTATTAAATGACGCTCTCTTCCTTTGTTTGTATGACATCCATACACCCAAAAATTCACATTAGACTTATTACTACTCATAATAGGTACAAAATAAAAGAAATGTCAATGTAAGAAACACAAACTAACGTTTACATTAACGTTTTAGCGTGATATTTAATTGTCGAAGGCAATGCGAAGCGAGGGTATACTACTTACAGTAGTTGCATATGCTGCCACTGACTGGCGCTTCAGTTAATGTAAATCGCCTAAACACACTACATATGATTAAGTTTAGTGTATAAATAATTGTGGTGCTAATGTTTTTGTTTGTAGTTAAATGCCCCCTACTGATTAACTCAGGTTTCTCCTGATTCCGGTTATTCATTTCATTCATTATTGGCCAGTATTGCCAATTAATGGGGCTGGTTTTTCAGTACTTTGGTACTTTTTTAAAAAACGAAAAAACAAAACATTTCATCCCTCGCGTCATTAAATTTTTGATTTCATTAAATATTCATTGTGTAAGGGGAGGCCTTCAGAGGACCATCTCGTAGCCTGGCGCGTTTTTGCACAGGGCTATCCAGAAAGAACCTGCGGCTACTTGTGGGCATACTTTCTGGGCACTGTAAACTTAACAAGCACATGCACCGCATGGGCTTGGTTGAATCACCATCCTGTAGAGGATGCTACACAGAAGATGAGACGGCGCAACACATACTTTGTGAGTGTCCCGTACTTGTCGAATTAAGACGATCCATGTTGGGGGACTCCTGGCCGGACATGGCTAAGATTAGAGCCGCTTCCCCGTCCAGCATCCTCAGGTTTATCTCACGTGTGGGATGGCTTGAGTGATGCTGCGGGGTCGAACGACTCTAATCAGGGAGGCAGCACAAAGGGCCCGAATAGGTGGCCTAAGTGCGCGTGGACTTTTGACCACCCTCCCATCGTAATCCAGAATCCAGAAGGGGAGGTTTTATTTTAAGTTGTTTTATTAATCCAAATTATAACTTATTGTTATATTTGACAAGTAAGGGGAATTTTGTTTTCTCTTAATACACACAGAACTAGTAAACGTAGATAACGTACCATCAGTACTTGTTACATTTGAACTTAAGTGTGTGGTGTCTGTGCTTTTGCGATAAACTTTGAGAGAGTAATTCCGTTCGTGGAAATTCCCGCCAAATCTACCAGTTGTTGTTTATCACTAAATGTTCTTTCCTTGAACGTTGGTAGATCATGGTTGATAATTAAAACTATAATCAAAAGAAACGCCCACTGCACTACCTGGTGCTACATCGAAAGTTAAAGAAAAAATGTTTACTTGGTGCTCGTGACAAAGATGTAAGCAATGAAGGATTAAATTAGCACATTCTTTACCTGTGAAACCCTCAATTAGAAAATGGTCTACAGGGATTCAGCGTAACTAGCATGAACACAATTTTTGCTTGATTGTGAAATTTCAAAAAATTAATTTTTTACTATCAATAAAAACTACAAACGAAATACCACTTTTTTAATGCAGTCACAATATTTTTATGTAAAGTTGAGTGCCAAGTTCACATAGTAATCAATATTAATTGTATAGCAAACAGACATGAAGAATGTATACAAAACTGCAATGTTACAAGCCGAGCAGGAAGAAGAATTACTGAGAAAAGCTTTACAAAAAATAAGCGACATTAGAAATATAAAAAATGAACGACGCATACAGGTAGGGATTCGTTTTCAGATGATTATTCTAAAAGAAAAACCATAGTCAAACTTATTTCAGGCTCGTAATGCCGGAAACAAGGAAACGATACGGAGAGGAGCGTGGATGAAAATGTTATTGAGTTCAGCACAAACGCTACCACTTTTTGTAAGCAAGATTGGAGAAAAACCTCCTGCTCTTTGTGGTGCCGTACCTGCCGAACCTAATTATTTCGCAAAGGTATATTATTTGTACATTTACAGTGTGTCGTATTTTCATTGACCTTCCAAAGTATCTCAGTTATTTTTAATGATTGCGGGATGCAAATCATTGTTACTTTCTTGAGAGAAATTAACATGATGTGTCTCAATTTTACGTGAAATTATGATAAATGCTAATGCTAATCCTCTTACACAGTCTTCAACGTTCGCTATAACTTCTATTATTACAAATAACCGAGAGATGAGAGATGCTTTGGAAGAGCAATGAAAATGAAACACACTGTACAGGGTGATTGCAAGAGAATTATTTTAGGTAGGCGATATGGTTGCCGCTTTAGTGAAAGTGGCCGAAGGCGATGGCGAAAATTGGATTCTGGCCGAAGTTGTCAGCTACAATCACACCCTTAACAAATACGAGGTTGACGATATTTTAGAGGAACAGAATCAAAAAAAGCGTCATGTTTTAAGTAAGAAGTATGTCGTTCCTCTGCCTCTAATGCGTGCAAATCCGGAAACCGATCCTACAGCTTTATTCCCGGAGAGAACCGTTGGTTAGTTGCTAGGTTAAACACGGAAGGTGTGAATAATAATGCCTTGTTCTAGTAATGGCGTTGTATCCGCAAACTACTTGCTTTTATAAGGCAGTTGTTAATAAATTGCCTCAGACTCATACTGATGAATACGAACTTCTTTTTGAAGACTTTAGTTATACAAATGGATATAGTCCACCTCTGTATGTGGCTCAGCGTTATGTTCTCGCAATTAAGCAAAAGACTAAGTTACCATGACATCCAGCTTCAGACAGTAATATGTCTGATTCGGAAAATTCAAATACTTTGGAGTAATGCACGTATTTGTAAGTTCTCATACCCTACTGTGTACGATTATCATCAGAGAAATGATCGATTGTTAATTTTGAAAATTTGTTGTCCTTTGTAATGTATATTTATCATACTGTAATTATAATCATAGTATTTTAATCAGTGATTATCAATTTAATATTTTACTTTAAGGTGTGCACTGTATCTACAACGGAATAGTAATACATTACAATATTTTATACTCCATTAAAAAGTGTAGCACTACAATAATTATACCAATGTTTGAAGTAGTGCAAATGTACCCTACACCTGCCAATTTTTAGTGCAGCACACTAACCTTTAATGTAGGTCCTATTATGTGTGTTAACTGGTCATGTTAAATCCTATCCATATCATCTTACGAAAACACATGCAGTTACTGGAATGAAAGATGCAAATGTGAAGTCTTTTTCACTGTACTGTCTTGTCCCAGAATCCAGGACTTTCATTGACATATTCATTTAATTTATCTAAATTCAACATGGTGCGAAAATGTAACAATCGGATAATGTGAATGATTATTATATACAGTGCTTTCCAGAAAGATTGAAGTGCGTTTGAATTTCCCACTAGTTCATTTAATTTTTACAATTGATACTAGTGAATAAAATTCCATATGAGTAGGTACGTACGGTACGGTAGTAACTATCAATTTAAATACATATTCTTTACATTCTAATTCTAAAATTACCAAATGGTCTGCGTGCGAAATTTGAACACACTTCAATTATTTTCGAACGCACTGTATATAAATGCATTTATTCTTATTAGTCAGGATTGTTTGCTGTTGAATTACATGTAAACTATACTTATTATTGTAATCTACTGTACTAGTTAGTCTGTCATCTCTGTTCTAATGTTTCTGCCGTTATAAATTTTCTTTATCATTTTTTATCGATTACCTCCAACTACTTCAGGTTATGCCGTTATGCGACCACAATGTTTTTAGTGTAGTGCAACCCTGAAATGCACTTAGGGAATGTCATATTTAAAAATTTACCAACTTGAAGTAAGAGTTGCATCGTGACCTAGAGCACTTCCATTAATTCGTTTGTCATGTGCTTCTTTGCTTCCAGTTATTTCGATCTTTGAGGTGAAAAGTGTAGCAGAATAAACATATTTTTGTTTATACATACACCTTTACTAAACTTTTCATTTGCATTGCCTATGTTTTTTTTAATTGATTTTTATTTCTTTAGTTCACATAAGTGTTTTGATCTAACAAAAGCTGCTGATGTTAAAGCATTATATTCTCAGTGAATCTGATTGCGAAGATTCAAAGGATGAATAACATTATACCAGATTTTAGAGAGGATCCTGAAGAAGATGAAGGTTCTGAAATGGAAATACAGACACCATCTTTTGTGAAATGGAAGACAACTCCATTGCTTCTTACTACAACCTCTTAAAAGTTTGATTTTAAACATTGCATTTTTCAGTGACTTCCTAATTTTTGTAAACCTTCATATTTATCAACACTTATATCTCACCATTCATGCATGATCGTAAAATTTATTACACTATTTATAGTATTAAATTTTGTTGTGTTATAATTATAATTGTTTTGGCAATGGTATGTCAATTTGTTGACAATTATGATTCAACAATTGCAGATGATACAAAATTTTTCAAATAAAAGGAAAATTGATCAATATGACAACCAGACATTAATAAATTAAAGAGCAGAGGATTAGAGAACATAGATGGTTCAACAAAGAATGTGAAAAACAAATTGGAAGCAAGAAAGAAAATGCTACAAACGGTCAGACAAAATAACATAGACGGTAGAATAAGCAAAGAGAATGGACCAAGAAAAAGGAAAGAGGAAATTCTGGCAGAAACAAATAGAACAAATGGCAGAATATTATAAAACTCATTTCTTAAGCACTTAATGTGTAAAAGTTTCGTTTTATTGAGATTTAAATGATCTAATGTTAAGATTTATTAGTCAGTGTATAAAGTGAAGGGTGACGTGAGGGGATAGGAATTTAATTTAAACACAAAAACAAAATTATAATTTAAAGAAAATAAAAATCTTTTGTAAATCTAAAAACATAAAGAAAGTTATAAATGATTCATTGCTTATTGGCAGGTGTGATAAGAATTTAGGTATATAATTAAACATCTTTCTGTTTAGTTGACTTAAAGATAAGAACAGGTCATTTTGAATAATCTTATCAGTGTTCACATTCTACATTCTTTCTAACAAAAAATTATTAAGTTATAGGTAGTACCTAACTAATTTTGAATTCAGTAGTGTAATATTCTTGAATCAGTGAAGGTGTTAAAATGTAAAGTGCTCATTTAATTACGGTCAAATAATTTAAATTATAGTGATGGAAATCTTTTGGAAGCAAGACAAGGCAACAATTCGACTTTAGGTAAGATCATATTTGCTGGTGTCTGTTCAGTTTTTCAATGCGAATTTTCTAGATGAATTTATCACATTGAAAATGCAAATTGCTAATTTTATATTTTTATTACAGATCTTCAAAGGAGATGAACGAGTGGAAAAAGGTAAGTGAGCATTGTTTTTGAGATCTCAATATTTGTATGCTAGGTAGGTATATTTACGTACTTGATGTAATATTGTTGCAAAAGTAGATTAACTGTGGATTAGACGAACCAAGCGTTTGCATAATAATTATTAAAAAACGTTTAAAGTCTGTCCCACGAGAGCTCGAGTGTGACTCATACCTAAAAACTATTCGAACGAAATAAATTAAAACGTTTGTCTTAGCTATCTTCTATAGGACACTTTAATCTTCTAACTTCAAATATAACAAATAAATTTAGTGTATTCTTATTTACCTGAACTATATTCATGTTAACGGTAAATTTCATCCACCGCGATCGCGTTCGTTTTCAAAATATTTGAATACGTTCATTAGCATAATCTGCGATTGACTTTTTAACGATTTATTGGTAAGCGACATTATAAAGCAAATATAGGTTAACAATAACAATCAATTTGACAGTTAACAGCTGACACTACGATACAAACTCAACGTACGTTTATGTAATTTACAATGCCAATGTTAGAAGATATATTTTTTATATTCGCTCTCTTTTCCATTAGGTACTTTTTGTAAATATGACAAAGACAACCTAATAATTTGCGTTAATTCACATACCTATAACTAATGAGTCACACTCGAGCTCTCATGGGACAAACTATATTTGCTTCTACAATGCTAGTGATCCAAAAAATAAATTCAATTTAAAACAACCTGAATGGTATTGATCACCTTGAATATTCTTAGGTATTTACAAAAGTTAAATCAAATTAACTTTATAACCAGAACAGGAGTTAACGAGCTGACTAGTAAATCTATACCAAAGCAATTTTTTTAAGTAGCTCATTGATTTATGCCTGTCTTATGATCATAAAACAAAATCTTAATAAACGGTAAGAATTAAATTTCAAAACTAATCCTTTTTGCTTGTTTACCAGTATCATAAATTTGTTCTTAGTAAACTTGAATTATCTATCTTGCTTCTTTTGTGGATCCGAAGCCAAATGTTACACTGCTCTATCATTGACATTCGTGCATCGCGGGTGTGAATATTTAAGTGGTTTTCCATTCGTATTTGTTGTCGAATGATGAGTAAGTTCCTAGTAAGATTACATCCCCCCCTCCATGATCTTTCTGTTCGTGAAAACTTTGTCTCATTTAGGGTATTGGTTATTTTTTTAGTCCATTTGCAGATCTGGTACAGGTTTCGTCCGAACACACTGTCCGGGCATCCCTGCCTTAATGTTGGAGTATTCACTCGCTTGTTTCATGCTGAACATTCTGTCCAAAATGTATGATTTGACTAGGTGGCAGTGATTGGTTGGTAGACGTCATTGGAACTTGGTGCTGTAGCATCCTCTACACACTTGTCAAATGTTTGAAAGACAGACTAGGAAAATGCTTGAGCAGGTCTTTTTTCTGTTCGGCTCATCTTCTATGTCAGTGTCAGTGAGTCTGTGTACAGTGATTCACAAGGGAATGATTACTCAGATTACTGTAAAAGCTGAATTTTGGTGGTATTAGATCTCTTTCCACGAGGATTGCCTTTAAACGCTTCATCTACAGAACAGAGAATTTACATTTACAATATGTAATCCTATTTTCCTCCCATCTTATACAGCATGGCTTATTTATCAGGTCTGAATCTCAGAATTAGTTAGCGAGTGACTGTTAAATGCGAAAAAATGTGCCTACTCTCGAGCAGAATCCAATTACTATATTATTTTATTTGTGTAACAACGCTGTACAAATCGAAAACAAAGTATTTTGAAAATTCGAGGAACCGGGAAAGCCTCAATACTTTTATCAAACTTATTCCTTTGCAATAATAAGGAAGCAGAGAATTTAGATACATACTATGTATTTTGTAAATATATTATGTGAAATATGGTGTTTTTTGTTATGCGAGAGAGAAAGAGAGACAGACATACATAACTGTTACCCCTTATCCAACGAGAGAAAGGACTTGCGCTCGGACGAAAATTCGTATGTTTCAGTTGAATCGCCGCCTATTCATTACTCCTACTTCGACGAAGTCATACCTTGCGCCGATACCTATAAAGGTACCTCTTTATAGATGAATACCTGATCCCAGTTTGCTCCCACTTTAATCTGCAATGCGCAAACCAAGTCCTTTCTCTCGTTGGATAAGGTATATGTGTTTCACTAATGCTTTCATTCCATCCCCTACAACATTCTGAAAAATATATAATTTCCTCCTACCATTAAAATTTTTTTTTAAATTATAAATGTCAATAGTATTTTTCTTAGTTTTTATTTATCACATGCTGTAACAATTTCTGGAATACAGCAAACAAAAATGGATCAATTGATATCTCGTCATTAGGTGAATTTTGTTACGTACTTCTTAAATTATTGCATTTTAGTAAATAGTGTTTTATTAATTACTTAAAAATTGGCATTTCTCAAATTGACATGAAAAATGAGTATTTTTGAACAAATTTCGGTATACAATTCTCCAAATTCAATAGCAATTGTGAAATTATGTTTATTAATGGTAATTTAGATAAATTTTGTTTAATATTTTTTTTTCCGATAAACGGTTTAAGTGAGATCAGTAAGTTTTTACTCTGATAGATCATAACAAAATGAAAATTGTATTTTCCTTTAGTTTGATGATTATGAAAGATGCAAGAAATGTTAATGGAAAAAGTTGTACATTTTTACGAAGAAATGCGCAAACATTTTTTAAATGGAAATGGTAACTCATACAGTATTTATTAAAATTGATTATCGTTTGTCATATGAAATATAGAAAAACAATGGTCTGCTACTGACAGTGTTGTTGGTGACAAGGCAAGGGCAGGTCTGCTGCAAAATTTTGTTACAGTATGAGACAGTAAAAAAAAGGAATGACAGTATGATAATTTTATTTAATACATTTTTTTACTTATATTTTAATCAATTATTTTTTTAAGAAATGATTAGGATTAATAATGGAACCCTTGAAATCACAGGATGATGGTACCTGTAAATCTTACATAACGTTAAAATGGATTGTAAAGGCGAGGAAACAAAATGATTTTCCACATTTGAGTGATATCTGATTCAGTTCACATAACAATCAAACTCTTATTTTTTTTTAGACATTCACACACTTTCAAGCCACAAATATTTTGACTGTATACAGAATATTTCAATTTTCTACTACAATTTAATTTTGCCGTAACATATTGAAATACTCTGTATATCGAATTAATCTATAGCTAACATATATTTTAAGATGTTTCGATCCGCCCATCATCTTTTTTTTTTCTTTTTTTATCTTGTTTTTTCTTTTTTTTTAAATTAAAAACCAATTTGGCAAATATGGGAGTTGTGCAAGGAAATGAATGTAAATCAGTTAAACGTATAAAAACCTGCACCAGATATCCAATTAATAAGGTGCAAAATAACCTCCTCGTCTGTAGCTCCTGCACATAGAAAACCATGTTATATGAGAAAAAAGTAAAAATGTGTCAAATGTTCAGTATCAAATGTATAACAAACCTTGGCCTACGGGTGGGTCTAAATCCGCCATAGTAACCACCTCTCGCTATAGCACCGCGTGAACTACCTCGAAAACGGGATCCACGTGGAGGACGATTCGTCGACGATAAACCAGGTCGATTAGTCCTTTTTGGCATCACCTAAGTTAAATGCTTCATTTATTTGGTTAAATCCTTAAAAACTCACCTTAATTTGTCTTCCTCTAAATATAGATTCGTCCATAGCCATTGCAGTTTGAAGTGAGTCACGATCACCAAACTCTATATAAGCAAATCCTTTAGGATGTCCGTCATATTTGTTACACAAAATAGTAACACGATTTATAGAACCACAGCCGTGAAAGTGTTGCTCCAATTCTTCAGCCGTCGCACCATAATCTACATTACCAACATATATACTACGATTATCAACCTCCATCTTTTCTTCAAAAGACATATTCAAAGGGCTCGCTAAAATTTTAATGCTGTAATAATGCTCACAAGTAATACGACAAAGTATACTTAATCCCGGTGGGCTTCCCATATTCATTTGTTTATCGACTTCGTTTTGTAGCTGTTTTAATTTTTCCGCTTCCTCTTCCATCTCTCGGACACGTGCCTTTATAGCTTCCAATTCAGGATCGTCCGGCCCACCTCCGTCTCCATCTGTATCATTCAGTAGCGCTTCGTCATTCACCCCATTTTCATCTAATCCATCTAGATGATCTTCGGAACCCAAACCTAAATCTTCATTTTCTGCCATATTCTATGCAACAGTAGTTAATGTAAACAGAACTTAAATTACAACTGAACCGTGTTTTTTCATACTAAGAATATAAATAAACTGCGTAAATTCGCATACCTGATCTAGTTTTTTTGTTATCAATTTAGATATTTTCAGTATTGTACGAAAAAGTAGCCGGTAACTGAAAAAACGACAGCGTGTTTAAGTAAACCTTGACATACCATGTTTTTGTAAATGCAGGTTAGCCAATAGTATTGCAGAAAAAATTCCTATACATAAATTATACAGGATGTTTCCAATTCTCTTAATTATAATTAGGTATTGACCACAGACAACTAATTATATACTTTTTAATATGATTATCGTAATGAGATTTAGATTAGTAGCTTAGAAATAAGTTTTGAGTGCACTTAAAAATCAAAAGTTACTTCCCATCAAGCTATCCATACCGCTTAGTTTGCGTTTTGAAAAATATAATTACGGGACGAGACACTTAAGCGTTCGCTTTCTTTTGGAAAACTAAAAGGCTTTTGAAATTACAAAATTGAAACTTAAATGCTTCTCTCATCTGGGTTAGATATCAACTTTTGCTTTTCAATTTTGTAAGCTAGGCACCAAATATGTGGAGTAGCGTAGGGCGGTAGATATAAACAAATTTTGCAGAGATAAAACTAGAAGATTTGCAAAAGTCATTGTTGACAAATTCCACATTTTATCCAATTTTCCTCAAAGTTTTCATAGCGCGTTATGCAAGCATAATCTTTTGGCGTGCTTTTTTACGTTTTCCGTGGGACGTTGGCAACGTAGTTCTTTTTTTCTTGCGCCTATTGATTGCTACTTTTTAGAAGCCATAATTGCTATTGCTACCTTATTTGTTGGGACTTACAGCTTCTCTTCTAACAATTTTTTGTTGAAGTAATAACTTCGCTCTGTTCGTCCTTTCTTTTTTTTTTATTTTTGATTCTGTTTTGGCTGCAATTTGAAACAGAGGTTTAATAAAATCAACAACTCTTGCCAAAGTGGTAACTTCCGTTCCGAGAATCGAAGAGACAATTCTGAATGGCGCTTCAAGAATTGATAATAGAAATCTTTTCCTGCTGCTTTAGTTTTACGGTTGAACCCTGAACCCTTATGATTCTTCAAAGGTTAGTTTTTTGGAACTCTTTCCTGGTAAGAGGCATTAGTCTGTATCCAGATCTCTGAGGTTTTTAACCCAGTATTAGGTGTTTTCTTTTTGCATTTTGTGGTAGCTTTAAGTCAGCTCTGTCAATACACACCATTCGTTTTATAAAAATAATTTGACTCAGTTCTCAATAACCCTATTCGTTTTAAAAGCTTTATTTAAGTTTTATATTAACCTGAGGCAGAAATGTCTACATGACGCAAGGCACTTCAATCACGTGATAATTGTGCATGTGCCCAACCCTGTGGCAATGCAAAAAGAAAACACCTATTGTATACTTATTCTTCGTAAATTTGAGGTGAATAATAAAAGTTTACCTACTCAAACAATTAAACCTTCCGATATATACAGGGTGTTAGTAAATTAGTGCGGCAAACATTTTATTTTTAAACAGACTAGTTGGATGTGATGACGATATCGTTTCGTTGGATACGATTGTTGCTACTAGCATATATGTCAGATGAGGTAAAGATGGCGTCGTTGTTTCTATGGTAGTTTTATTGCACGGGTGCAATAAAACTGGAAATTATGAACTATTTCTAGTTATCAAAAGAGCCGTTTATGATGCTATCATTAAAAAAACAAGTATTTCGATACTGTCCAGGACTGGTTGCAACAAAATGAAATGTAACCTTTCAAAAAGTTTTGAAATGGTTGCGTATTTCACAATTCCACAACTTAAAAGTCTTACCAAAACAGATTTGATTGTATTTCAATGTTATTGTTAGTTTGGTTTCATTTAAACGATATGTGACATAAGACTGGGATCACTGGGGATTATAGTAGTATTCATGGGTAAAAGTAGTATTTATGCCAAAACAAACGTGAACTGTTTAATTCGTTGTCTATGTGTAAAATTTCATAAAGCTCTTGTTCTATAATAGGTAGGTACGTCAAAAGTAGTAATAGAAGCGACTGATAATCATATTAACAATAAAAATTTAATTGGATAATTTATAATACATACAAAGAAAAGGTAACGCTCGCGATTAATAACAATAATTTTGCAATGAATCATTTAAGTTGAAACACGAAAACCATTAGTTTTCCGTTATTTTATTTCCGTTAATAACACAATTTCTTGCAAATTAGGTAGCAATTAAGTGCAGGATTGTAATCAGCTCATTTCTCTTTTCCATTCTGGCGATTTTGCAATGTCAAGCGTAACCAATTGAAGATACGTTGAACTTGTTCGATATTATAAAGAAAGTACGGGAGACAGTAACGGACCTAGAGAAAGTATTCGCTCTTTAATTGTTTACTTTTTTTCTTAAATTTCTAATACGCGTTCTAATTTGTTTGGAAAAAACATTTATTTAAAACAAATTTACATAATGTACAATAAATACTTTTTGTTTCAATAAATAATATTTACATGTCAAAAAAAAATTATTCACATAGTGTATAATGAAATACATAGTACGTACATGTAACAAATTTTGCACTTTTGCAAAACTATAATAAATAAAAAAGCGAGATAAATTAATTTGTGTGGTTAGAAACGCGTCTATTTCAACGATAGATTTGACCGGATTTTAAAGTGAAACTTTTCAAAAAATATTTTTTTTATATGGAAAACAATTACAAGTGTACCTATTTAGGTGAAAGTAGTAAACGAAACGTGACTAACAAATTCATATATGGAGGTCACAGTATGTATGTATATAATTGAAATAATCCGGTTTTAACGGTGATCCGATTCATTCAATAAATCGAGGACCAGATTCGAGTGTTAATGCACCTAATTATATCTTTAAAAAAAGCACCCTGTATTTTAATTACTTAATTGAAAACGTTGCCTGAAGCCTTTGGAACCGTCGGGTCCTTGAGGCATTCTAACGATGTTTTCGGGAAATGCGGCACTGTTACTTCGAGATCTTGCGCATCCATTTTCGGACGATTGGCTACAGGACGACATTCTTCGATTAAGAAAACCGGAACTATCCATACTAATACTACTGCATGTACTGTATTTTCGCGGTAAAAACAAATTTGAATCGCTCGAATCGCGACTGCTATTCGACATGCGTCGCTGAATAAACATGAAATGTGCCTCGGTGCTTGAAGCCGATAACCTTCTTTGCAACCAAGCGGCCGGTTCTGTACATTTTGAAGGGAAGTTAATCGACGATCCTCTACGTATCCTACGTGGATCGAATTTCAAACGTAAGTCTTCCGTTTCTGAGCTACTGGGGCAGGAGGAGTTTGTTGAATATTCGGGTAAATCGTGCGAGATTCGATTTTTGTTGTTTTTGTTATTGTTCTTCTTTTTCCGTTCCATGTGAGGAACACCGTTCAATTCGTACACCTACAAGGAACAAGGATTAGGAGAAGCTACAGACATAACGGTAAAAGCTCACCTTCATGTTTTCCCCGTATAATTCCTGAAGTTTGATGGCGTTTCGGGCCGATTCGGATATGACAAACTCGACCAATGCACACACAAGGCCGTTAAGCGAAGGATTTTTGTTGATAAACTGCCTAACATCGGCCGGTATCGGATTTCCCGGTCTTAAAATTCGTACCAAGGCGATTTCGCCGCACGTTCGAAAGAGTTCCGCGACATTTTCAATGGTAACCTTCTCAATCGGCATATGAACTGCCACGATTGTACGCGATGGGGTTGTTTCATCGTACTGTGGCAAAGGCTCTTTTCGTCGCAGTTTTGTACCGGCTTCATTAATCTCCAGCTTAGTCGAACGCCCCAAAGCGTGCGCAACCACCCTCCAATCCTTGGTCAAGTGTTTCACCCTTTTAAAACTCGAAATGAGTTTGAGCGAAACGTATCCTTCTTTGTTTCGTTTAACGTGTTTGAGTAGAAAAGCGTCCTTGGTGATATTGGGATCGCTAAAATAAAATTCCACTTGGGCGACGATCTTATCTGACAGTTCGTCGGAGGGTGGCGTGAACGGTGGTTCCGTCACCTCAGGTGTAACCTCACAACCGGAATCTTTTCCACCACCGTCTCGAGAACCGGTGTCAGACGCGCTGTCTGATAAATCTGCCATGTGCGCACCTTCGTCTTCATTTTCGGTACCGCTTTCTTTCGGTTTTTCGTCAAACGATAAAGAGACATCGCTGTCGATTGAGGAGATACTATCTCGCGGTTCCAGTATTTTCGTTGTCGAAATGGGAAGGGCACCCAGTTGGTCGTTAATCTCCTGCATTTGATCCTCAATTGCGGACGGCATCTTTGCACTTAAAACCTAATATCACAACAATTATCACTAATGCAGTCTTTTTAAGTTTCTATGAGTTAAGTATGTCACTAGCGAGCACGTGTCTGAACTTTCGCCACTGCCACAACACACTTGTCTTATGACCTAGCTTTCATCGACAAACTGTTGTCAATATTAACATCTTATGGCTTTTATAACTGCGGTTGTTGAAATTGTGCTTTAGAGGTGGTTTCTTTTGATTCCCCTCTCTTTTTTATAATAAGTATTATACTAATAAGATCAGTAGTCCTTGTCGACTTTGAATTCATTTTACCTTTAGTTAGTGTCACGGTCGAGTACGTGACCTACCGTAACGCTCGCCATGTAATAATATTATTTATCTATGATACTCTGTCGTCTTAATTTTATTAATCGTTCTAACTTCATAATATAAAACTTTCTCCCATCTTTCATTCTGCGCTAGCACTTGTAACTTTCTTTGCCAGTCGGTGTAATTACATGTAGATATAAAATTTGAGAGTTGGTTTGATAATTTTTGAAAATTTGCTAAATCTTCATCTTAACACTTAAGATTGCGTCATCTGCAAATGGGGTCAACTTGTCAGTATACGATCCATCATCTGTCGTAATTAATAATCATCAGTCCCACTAAAGACGGTTAACGATGTTTGTGTTTTGAAGTTTTTTGATTTGCCATCGCCGAGACCTTGGCCAACAAAAATGTTTCCTTTTACCAACAAATGTACCTATTTCTAATTATTATCATACTTACTTACTTCAATTTCGTAGTTTTCATCTTTCGTATAATGAAACTAACATTAATCCGCCGAAACTTTTTTGGTGTTTAAGAAAAGCTTTCTGTGAGTTGTTCCTGTATGAGGACAGTTCATCTGATGGGTTTTTCATATCAATGTTGAAGTGCCTGAATACATTTCGAAAAAACTCTTTTTTTTTATGTGCAAGCCATTGGTTATTGACGATATAATTTCTTCATTATCCGAAAAACGAATTCCACGAAGGTATTATTTTAATTTCGGAACTAATTTGGAGCCAAATCTTAAAAATAAGGGGTTTTTCGAAAATTTCAAAACCAGCAGGCATATTGAAACAACTAGTGCGCAGTGACTTTTTATTACCTTTTTGTGCCCTTAAAAAATCACCCTTGTTCTTCAGTATCTTCTTGTCATTCCTTTAAAATGGTTCTTATGTCGGTTGGAGTCTTATAAAAGTTAGATAAGGACGGCTTCCGGGGTAGGACCGTGTCAATGTTGAAAAAGACAATAAAATAACAATAATAAAAATAAAATAATTTTATTTTTATTATTGTTGTTTTATTTTTTTGTGTTTTGTTCTTGTCCTGATGAAGTTCCTTACGAAAGTGGGCAAAACGTTTGTTCGATACTTAACATAAATCATTTTAATTTTTTGTGTCTACTAACCCAGACCTGTTAGATTTAGTCATAAATATCGATAATTTATTTTAATTAGTTATGTCTACGAAACGTCATATTTAGTCAACCATAACATTTCTTAAATTATTACCTTAACACCAATAAATTGTAGTCTACTCTATTAAAAACGTCAATCATACTTAAGTAGGTACATTAGTTCTCACATTGCATGAATCTAAGTTCCCATTCCCACCAATCAGAATATTGTATTTTCCACCCGTTTTTGTTTATATCGATGTATGAAGTACGGTGTACTTAATATGCATTTTAGACAGATTCATAACGATAATCTGTAGAAGATTTGAACTATAATATTTACGAGATTTTTACTTTCAATAGTTACGAGATTCGTACTCTAATTTATGGGATTCTTATTCCAGTCATTAACGAGATTCTTACTCTCTTACTTTAATGTAAATTCACTTGTTAATCAATTATTAAATCAAGCTTATACAAATACAATATACAGGGTGATTCATTAAGAATGTCCAATCTCTGAACTGTAGATTCCAGACCTCGAAATATGATGATTCTGCCCAACATGCCTTATACAAATATTGATAGTTTCCGAGATACCGGGTGTTTAAAGTTTAAATATGAATTTTGATTTTCGCAATAACTTTCTATTTTTTCACAATTTCTTTTTGAAAATTGGCAGTTTTACCTTTTTTTGCATGAGGATTGCCAATTTGGACTCTAATTTAGCATTGCTAATAGAGGGCGCTAGTTATACTTGGTTGTGTTTAGTAAATCTAAGCAAAAATTTTTTTCGGCTGAACTATTAGCAAACTAATAATAAAATATGGAAAAGCGTTAGATTCTACAAAAAAAAGTTACTCTTGTTTGATTCGTGTAACTCGATCAGTTATCGAGTTATTTGCTTCTAAACAGTTCAAAAAAATTTATTCTCTAAATGTGTAACAACAATAAACTATTATTTATGATCCGTTTTCGCAAAGATCTCTTCATATCAAATAACCATTGTATATTATTTTTAATCACATTAATTAATTGTTATTGCGAAAATCAAAATTCATATTTAAACTTTAAACACCCGGTATCTCGGAAACTAGCAATATTTGTATAAGGCATGTTGGGCAGAATCATCATATTTTGAGGTCTGGAATCTACAATTCAGAGATTGGACATTCTTAATGAATCACCCTGTATAAATACAATGAAACATTTCAAGTGTTTTACTTATAATAAACGTTATTGTGCATTGTGTCACCTGTCAGTCCTGTCACAACTACATCATCCGCAACAAACATTGGTCCTTCGAATTAGCCGCAAACATTGGTCCTTCAAATTAGCGGGATACATTGGTTCTTCGAATTAGCCGCAAACAAGGTTGACTTTTCCAACATTGACACGGTCCTACTCCGGAAGTCGTCCTTATCTTACTGACTTTGGCCGTGGAAGGAAGCCTCCGCTCTGACATCTTATAAAAGTTGTTTGTATAGTCGGTCGGTTACCACCACAAATCACTTAAGTGGTTTGTGGTTACCACATTACCCTCCAACCCTCTTCCTTACATATCCCGGTTCCTACTCCATCTACTGTATTAATGAAATAAATTATCAGCTTATCAGTAAATAGTATCTATGTCTACATGGTCAATAATCGATGAAAACTACCCCCTCGTAAACAAAAAAAAAGTCATGAGTCATGACCTTTTGCGCTTAAGATGTGATTCGGCTGAAACTTCATGTGTTCATTTCATATAACAATACGTTTTGACTCTGGGCTAAAGTGACCGTGACGAATTTTGATTAAATTCATCTAGATCCTTGTTAATTCTCGCCAAATTAGTCTCGACAATTTATCTGATGCGTTTGTGATCATTTTCAAAAAATCCCAAACGTCATTACAAAATAAGCTGAATAACTTTTAAATGGCAAGCTGTAATGAAGAAAAACTTGAGATATAGGTTTTTTCTTTTGTCTGCCAAGGTTTCTGTAATGAATCTATTTAAATAGGTACTTAAAATTGTAATAAATTGCATTATCGGAGGTTTTGTGATTCCCTTATTCACTTTTTATAAAAAATATGATGGATGACACCAATAAAACTTTTATAATACGAAATATTTTAGTTACGATGAGCACCAGAGTGGCTCGCTCTATGATTAGAAAGTTTATGATGGTTTTATAAGTACATCAAAAAGCGTTGAGTGAAAGATATTTTATTCAATGCTTTAAGTCATATTTTACAAATCAAATCATATGATTAAAAACATCATCTACAACTTTTTCCTCTACACCTTTTCTGTATACTCGGGTATAAATTTTCCCATTTTTCCTTCTTCCCATATAGTTTGCCAAATCGCTTGATCATATTCTTTGGTGATCTTGTCTCAGTTTCTTAGCACTATTGATCTTTTGCCTTTTGTGCCCATTTTTAATGCAGTTATATAGATACATACAAGAGTCTCTACCTGATACCGATACCTCCATATTATGTTACTCTTTTTCATTTTTTCGTCATTTTTCATTGTCTAGTTTTTTAGAAGAATAATTTTGTCATCCTGATGATAACTTTTTCTCGGCTAATAAGTACTAATTAAAGCACAATCTACAAATTGACGAGCTTTGTGAGGGTTAATCTATTTAAAAAAAAAACCAGAACTTTAACTCGGGGCCACACTGTCATTACTTATACCAATTAATTTAACATTTGCTATGCAGAGAGCCTTGCCCCAAAAGAACTATAAATATTAACTTGAACACATAAGTCGCAGTCTAAATCAACAAGGTTAGACGATTCGATCATCGTATGTGGAACGGTGATTAAATTTTATAAACTGTACAAGCAGAAAATCCTTGATCAAGCTTCCGCGGAGGTCGCACAATTCGATTTTGATTGATGGACAAGATTTTTACTACGCTATTCATGAATAAAAAAATTGTACTTACTTGACCCAAAACATTTTCACTTTCTGAATTGATAATTTTAAAGTGCATTCTAGGAAGGTAACAATACCTTTTCAAAGTTGTTGCACTTGACCTAGTAATTTTTATATAAACATTATCTCAACGTGTACACGGAGTTAATTATATTACTTATTTGGTATTTTATTAATGCTAATTCATATTCTAAATTAACTTGTATGAACCTCTACGGTACTTACCTTTTAACAATTAATCTTTGTTTACTGGAGCAATTTTTGAATTATTTCTTATGTTATGTATGAAGATCGTGGGATTTTCTTAATTACAAAGTTCTGTTCCAATTGCAGTCCTATTTCCGTTGAAATTGCTTTTGTACCATTTATGAGAACTAGAAATATATAATAAATTAGAATGTTGAGCAAATTCTCGCCAAAAGTTCACGAGTGTCCCCTAAAGTGGGAACGGCAACTTGCGAAATGATTAAGAATGCTGAAACTTTGAATGAACTGTAGAATTTCCCATAAACGTATGTTATAACGAGCCTGTGATAAATTGAAATTTGTTTGAATCGTTGAAATGCTATTTGCCAAATATGAACTCTTAGAAAATACAAAATCCGCTGGGACGTGAAAGATTAACGTTCTCCATTTTATCATTATATGTACTATGAATTAGCAGACGTATGTTTAACCAAAAAAATAGTTTAGAATTTTAGAATTCAAGTTAGTTATTTATAGTTTCAGGTCATTGATTCGTTTTTGCTTCATTTAATTTTACATTTCCCAAAAGAAGCACCACATCAAAATCGCTTCTGTTCTCGTCCAGCACAGATTTATGTACATCAACGTAACGGTTTTACGTTTCCGGTAAAACATGATTCAATTAGGTTTTATTCTTACTTTCAATTCGGAACTGACTGGTTCGCTTATGTTTCATTTTAAATTATTGCATTTTTTAAGAAAATTCATAATAATAAAACTTCAATCTATCAGTGAATCGTGTGATCCATTTATGTTTCAATCTACACTGTTCGTTCTTTTTACAATTGTTTGTTCGTTTATTATGTTCATTAATTTAATTATATAGCTAATGAATTGCATTTACTGGCAGGCTGTAATGAAGGAAAACTTATTATTTTATTTCTGCAATACATTTCTGAACACTTCCCGAGACGCTACAATAATTTGCATTTTGGGACACCCGAACTTGTTTCTTCAAAAAAGTTAGATATAAAGAAAAAATGGTCAGAACTTCTGATTCTATTGAAAGGACCATTTGCAGTAGTAGCTGTATTTTTTCATCTAAGAGTAGGAACAATTCTGCTTTTCACTCAAAATAATCTAAGAAAGACCTGCCTAAATGTAATTGTAATTGTAATTGTAATATATATTGTGCTATCTGAATACAATAGTATTCTTACACTTGTCAATAAACAGAAAAAACAAAATAACAAATATGACTAGTATACATATTTAAGAAAAATATTTTTAGTACTAAAATACAATATTAAAACAAATAAATATTACTATCTAGGCCAGTCTAGTGGAGTTTAAGTAATCACCAACACTATAAAATGATTCATTAATTAAAAATGCTTTTAATGTTTTTTTGAACTGGTCCTTTGGTTTATTTCTAATTGAAACTGGTAGTTTATTAAATAAGTTTACTGATATGCAGTTTGGACCTCTTTGCGATTTGCTTAATCGGCAATACGGTGCTGAGTAGTTGTCATTGTATCTTGTTTCATAAGTGTGAACATCCTTTTGCTTAGTCCATAAGTGCAAGTTATGTTTAGCATATAACAAACTGTCCAAAATAAACATAGAAGGTAGAGTCAGAATTGACAATTCGCAGTATGCCTTTTTGCAGTCATCTCTATAGCCCAAATACGCTAATATTCGAACTGCTCGACGTTGAAGTTTAAATATCCGTTCCGCATGAGCGGAAGATCCCCATAATAGAATTGCGTAGGAAGCATGGGAGTGAAACAGAGCAAAATAAGCTGTTCGCAGCACAGTACTAGAAACTTCATTTTGAAGACTTTTTAAAAGATAGATGTTACGGGATAATTTTTTGCACAATGAGTTCACATGATGCTCCCATGTTAATTTGTGATCAATTATTACTCCTAGAAACTTCGTTGTATCTTCTGTATTAATTGTAGTTGAGCATTTTCTTAGTGATAATAACATTTTAAAAGTCTTGTCATTATTTAAGCATAGTTCGTTTGTGGAAAACCAGTTATATGCTTTATTTTGAGCTTCTTCACAGTCATTAATTAGGTTATTAATCACACTGTTGCTTAGAGTAAGGGTAGTGTCATCCGCAAAGAGAATTGTATTTATGTTCTTCATGTTGCTCATATGTTTGGGGAAATCGTTAATGTATACCAGAAAAAGAAGGGGTCCCAATATTGAGCCCTGGGGAACGCCTGTAGTTATTGGCTCTTTGGAGCTTGTTGATTGCCCGATTTGAACATATTGAAGTCTGTTTTCAAGATAAGAGCGTATGAGATCTACGCTACTGTCATTAAACTTGTATTCTCTGAGTCTGAGAGTCAAGATTTCGTGTGAGACACAATCAAAGGCTTTACTCAAGTCGCAGAATATCGACATTGTATAATCGCCTCTTTCAAAGCCATCAAGAATTAAGTTAACCAGATTCACAATTGCATCAGTGCAGTTACGGCCCTTCCTAAAACCATACTGATTACTATTGAAAATGCCGTTTTCCTCGAAGTAAGATGATATCTGCATATATAACAGTTTTTCAAATATTTTTGAAATAACTGGTAAGATGGCAATAGGCCTATAGTTACTAGGATTATCGATCTCTCCAGACTTAAATAGAGGCAAGACTCTTGCTATTTTTAAACAGTCAGGAAAAGTGTTTAAGGATATACATTCACTAAATAGTAATGTCAAGGGACCAACTAAGTAATTGATTTCTTTCTTGATTAGTAGTATGTTCAAATTATATATACATCTCGGCTTTTACTATTTTTTAGCGACATTATTGCTTTTCTGGTTTCATTGATTGATACAGGTTTAAAGTTGAATTGTATTGGTTCATTCAGATCATTGTAGCACTGACTTATTACAGATGTCCTTGATAAGTTAAGCTTATGTCGAAGAGCCTGAGTAGTTTCACTATTTTCGCTGCTGAAAAAGTAATTGCTCTTATTTTCATTTCTCGACTATCAATTAAGCAAATCATGCGTAAGGTTCAAGGGAATTTGGAAAGTAGGTACACCGAGAAACACAACTGAATCCTTTTGTAAAGTTTGCTACTATAAAAATTCCCTTACAGTGTACCTACTACGTTTCAAGGTATATCCAGAACTACACTGAACCTTTGAAATAACTTTTAACCAGGATGACAGATATACTAAGTCAAATGTTAAGGGAAGCGTTCAATATAACTCGAAACATTGCTTAAACTTTTTAAATTACATTAAGGGTTAATACATTTCGTCGACAGATGACACTTTCGAAATTAATCAATACTGACTCTAGTATGCGAGATACATTTTTATAATAATGCTTTATCTTCAGCTTCTTTTTCATATCGTGATTATTTTCAATGTCTTGTAACTGTAAATTTCCTTCCTTGTTTACGGATCATAAGCACCATAAAAATAGGTCCGGTCTGTAATGGAACAGTAACTTCATAATTCTTGTAAATGTTGTTAAAGTTTGTGAAATTATTCAAAAGCCTGATACGTCAAGTTTTTAATTAATAGTTCACCTTATATTATAATAAACAATTACAAATCACGCGTTATTTACTAAACATAAACAAATTAAGGTCTTCTTAGAAATCATTAGTGTACCTATTTGCTAAACGGATACCGGATGCTGAATTTTGCTTTCACGTACGCAATGCGTGATTATAATATTTGGGAACAGGAACAAGGAAATGTGTAAAAATAGACGTTAGTTCAAGTTATTAATTAACGAAGTAAATGCGTATAGGAAAACCTTGATTAACAACTTAAAAAAATTAATCTGATTTAAGCGTCTTTTATTTAGGTAATTTATGCTTCAGATTATTAGTTGGTGTTAGTATCAATCTTATTAATGTATTAGAAAAATGTAGGTAATTATCACTACATTTCTCTTATTTCTTTTCCTACAGGATGGGCAGTTAAGCACATTACTAGACCATCGAAGGTATATCATACTAAATAAAATGCAAACATTTCCTACACGTTTATTTGTTCTACCACCGGTTCAACTAAAAATCAAAAGGATTGTTGTGGTGAAATTACAGGTACCAGTATATGTAATGATTAGGTATGAGTATGAATAATATCATGGAAATCCGGCATTGTGCGATAAGGCACATAAGGCTCATTATTAGGCAAAATTATACTAATTTATGGGGTTACACTTCATTTTTCACTGAACCTTTGTTTCCATTTTAAGTACATATTTAGTACAGCCTCATTTCGTTGCCAATATCAAGTATTATAATATTATAATTATAATATTGGAGCGCGTGGGACAATTACTATTTTTTTTAAAGAATTTTGCAAAAGTTTTGGCCTTTCCTCAAAATTGTACAAATTGATAGCAGCTATGACCATAAAAAAGTCAGTTTATATTTTAAGGAATCACGTTTACAATTGATTATACATATTTTTTTTTTTTTGTAAATTTATATTTACCTAGTGTTTATCTATAGTATTTTCTATTATTTTTGTTACATTTTATTTTTACGTTGATGTTCATTTGTTTAGTATCCTTTGTATTTAATGCAACTCAATATGTTGAGAAGGTGCCATTTATTATTATTTAATAAATGTCTGTATATATATAGGTAACATAACTACCTTTAGTGCAGTCCCAAAAGGTTGTTTGATTCTCTCTTCGTTAATTTCTTGAACGTTTCCTCTATAATGATCAAAATAATACAAATGGTGTGCAAAAAATATATTACCTACAGCCCTTTCGATCGAGCATATTCTGCTCTTTTAGTTATAATGTTATAACTAGAGGGCGGATTAATATGCACATAAAAAGTCACATATATGCGCATAGATGTGCACCAAATATGTTAAAAATATGCAGTAAGTTTGTTAAAATATGCAACATTATATGCAAAATATGCGTACCAAGAAATAATAAACAACCTGTATTAAACAAAAATTGTTATTATGTAAAAAAGGTTCTTAATGAAATTAAAAAAATTAAGTAATTAAAATAATAAAATGTATATGTGCAATATTAACTACAAATAATCTTACGATCAGTTGAAGAATTAAACATATTATTCTAATCATCGCTTTTCTGCCTATAATAAATTACAATAGAGTGTTTTTCCAAATTGTTTAAATTAAATCCTTGTCGCGTATCAGATAAAATATATCCCCGTTCGATGATCAAGTGGATGTAGGGACGCGACTGAGAAATCTCTGTAAGAAATGCAAGGCAGCTCCATCTAAATCTCGATATGATCGAATGCTACGGCGAAATTATAACAGTGACGCTTCTCTTACCTTCTACAGGAATTTTTAAAGGTTTTCTTTTTTAGATTTTAATCTTTTATTTAAAAAGTTTCATTTACTCTGCTTGTTTGAGGAGATGAGAGCAATTTTTTGAAGTAAAATGTCAGATTTATTTAGAAATGCACAAATTATGCAATAATATACACATTTTACAAAAATATGAACATTGCTGCAAATATATGCAAAATATGCAAAATTAAATTGGTGTCATATAACTCGCATTAATGTGATTCACCTAGATACGGAAGGGTACTTTTACAGCATCAATATTCAACAATATGCATTTTGCATATAATCCGCCCTCTAGTTATAACATTAAATTTCATCTAATGTTTTCTAATATTTTCGATAAGTAAGGTTCATATCTAGTGTTACAAACTGGAGAAAAATATGGACTTTCATCTGCTAGTGTTTAATCGAACTTGATTAGTTGGAAATGTTATTTTTATAC
The DNA here is from genome assembly GCA_036250285.1 of Pyrocoelia pectoralis. NCBI lineage: Eukaryota > Metazoa > Arthropoda > Insecta > Coleoptera > Lampyridae > Pyrocoelia > Pyrocoelia pectoralis. The sequence continues at coordinate 79,683,733 of CM070075.1, read as the reverse complement.
GTGGTGTCCCAACGAACTAGGGGTGGAAGATTACGCTTATACTGCTAATTAACTAATTTAAATAAATACTAGTATGAGGGTTATTCTAATCAACAAACGACGAGGAACATCTTGTAAAAATATTTTCAAGCTTATACCAAACCTATGTTTTTTTAGATGCACACCCTATACATATATTTTTATAGATACGTATACAGGGTGGGCCACCGAAAAGGTAACACGTCTGTTTTGGACATTTAGACAAGTTTCTTAAAAAAACGTTCGGACACGTCGATTTCTTATTTTTGGGGGACAACTTTTGATGTCAAATTTGACTTTGTCAGGTCAACCCCCTAACCCTAGCAACCCCTAACTCAAGAATTTAAATAGGGAAAGGGAGTCGAGCGACCCCTCATTTGAAGCGTCTTTTAATTCTCTATTCGACTTTATGAATGAAAATTAGTTTTATTCAATTTTTTTCGCCCCCATCAAAAGCACCCTCCAGATTAACTAAGGTGGGGGTGTTGTTTACGAAAAATCCTGAAACACGTCACCTTTGACCTTTTGAACGGCACATTTTGATGCCAAATTTGACCTTCTCTCCCCTAACCCCAGCAACCCCTAACTCAAGAATTTAAATAGGGAAAGGGTGTCGAGCGACCCCTCATTTGAAGCGTCTTTTAATTCTCTATTCGCCAGTATGACCGAAGTTAGTTTTATTCAATTTTTTTTTCGCCCCCATGAAAAGCACCCCCTAGATTAAGTAAGGTGAGGGTGTTGTTTAAGAAAAATCCTGAAATGTGCCGTTCAAAAAGTCAAAGGTGACGTATTTCAGGATTTTTCCTAAACAACACCCCCACCTTAGTTAATCTGGAGGGTGCTTTTCATGGGGGCGGTAAAAAAATTGAATAAAACTAATTTCATTCATACTGTCGAATAGAGAATTAAAAGACGCTTCAAATAAGGGATCGCTCGACACCCTTCCCTATTTAAATTCTTGAGTTAGGGGTTGCTGGGGCTAGGGGGTTGACCTGACAAAGTTAAATTTGACATCAAAATGTGCCGTTCAAAAGGTCAAAGGTGACGTGTTTCAGGATTTTTCCTGAACAACACCCCCACCTTAGTTAATCTGGAGGGTGCTTTTCATGGGGGCGAAAAAAAATTGAATAAAACCAATTTTCATTCATACTGTCGAATAGAGAGTTAAAAGACGCTTCAAATGAGGGGTCGCTCGACTCCCTTTCCCTATTTAAATTCTTGAGTTAGGGGTTGCTGGGGCTAGGGGGTTGACCTGACAAAGTCAAATTTGACATCAAAAGTTGTCCCCCAAAAATAAAAAATCGACGTGTCCGAGCGTTTTTTTAAGAAATTGGTCTAAGTGTCTCAAAACAGGCGTGTTACCTTTTCGTTGGCCCACCCTGTATAACGGTTCATGAGTTATTCACATTTTTATGTAAAAAATTGTCAATTAAGTATAGGCTCTTGAAAGATATAGGAGTGAAATTTAGGGAATTGTTTTTTCAATGTGTCTTCCTTTATCTTCTTTATTCAGATTGCAGACTCTATTCTCGACGTAATGTCATTTTTCTTATTTGTCTTAAATAGCACATCCTGTATTTTATTAGAGATTTAAATAGCATTTTCTGCGAGCTTTCAACACTACCGATTCCTAAGGGTTTTTAAATTATTTAGTGATAAAGTTGAAAATTGGATAATTACTGTGTCTTCAAATCGTTCTCGAAGAAGTTGAAACGCTTCAGTTCTTCGATGTGTAAATCCTGGATGCCAACAAACAGTTCCTTTCAGCCTCTTCAAAAGCATAGATAATATTAATTAGCTCTTCTTTTGAGAAATTCACCGCACACACGTAAACATCCAATTATTAACAAGGTAACTACGCAGGTAAATATCTGACAATTTCTTCACGAACTATTGATAATAATTAATAAGTGGCTTTCATTTGTCAAGTTGCTAAGAAAGAAAAAGAGACAAGCGAAAACCAAGTTAGTATGATGTGAAGAAATTTGCAAATTGTTGCAGATGGAAACATGTTTGAATATTTAATATAAATTTTATAATTTATTGTTCTTTTATTCCATTTGACAATTTGTAGTTATGCTCTTCTACGAGTATAACAATTATTAAACGTTCCTGTTCTGTAGTCCATAAATTTTGCATTATGCTACAAAACTTATCACTATCACTTCACAGTTGTATTGTAATTAGCAATGTTTCATTTTTGTTTTTTTTGCTAAATATGACATGTCTTACGCTAAATTCAAAAAGACTTTATCACTAAATAATTCAAACACGCTTAGCAATGGCTACTTTTGGAAAAGCATCCTCAAAATTGCGATCCTTCAGGACATAAAGCATTTTCTGAGGTGAAGGAGATGAATCATTGGTAGTTGTATCACTGAATGCAAGATGTGTTTCCATCGTGAAACGATGTCCTTGTAAGGCTTACATCAATAAAAATATATTTTCTGATTGCAACTTAGTAAGGAGTCCATTAACTTCACTTCTACAACTTGTTTTTTGGTTGTGTCTGTTCTTATTGTATGCAAAGCATTTATTATGGCAGGAAAACTGTTTCTCAGACAAATTACAGTGTGTGCACGCACGGACCATCGTGTTTGGGAAAGACCTTTAACAGTTTTGCTTTTGTCAAGAGATAAACTTGATGACTTTAATTTTGCGTTTTGTAAAATTGACCACCTCCGAGTCGATGGCGAGAAGATGCTGCACAAGACCAAAAAATTCTATTGCCCCCTTATACCATTATCGCCGATCAAATTCAAAGAATGTGCAGCATATGGTACATAGATTATTGCCACTTGCGAGACTGTATATCAATTTCTAAATCACTTAATTGTTCCGTTAATTGTTCAGATTTATGCCCTGAATTCGGTATAAAACAAATAAATCGACGGGGATAGAATCTAGTATAAGAGAAAAGTACATGGCAGCTTTCATCTCATTAGGATAGTGTGATTATTTGATATTTTTGCCGCCCCTAAAATTTGCCGCTGGAAGCAGTTGCTTCCTCTGCTTCATGGCTAATCCAGCCCTGTACCTAATAGAGCTTCTAGAAGCCTTCTACCGTTATCATCTAGTTTTTGTTCAATATAATATTTGCCATATCCAAAAAACAGTTAAATATTAAAGATGCGCAACGTATTTTAATCAAATTTTCAGTAAAAGATGATGTGAATCCAAGTGAAATGTTGACGAAACTTTCTGTACAGCTTAGAGAGAACGCTTTTTCAAAGACTCGAACCTTTTCAATTTCATGGAGAGCGAGAAAATTTGAACCCTCCTCGTATAATTGAGAAGCAGCAACGATAAGATCTGAAATCATTATTAGCTTACTCATCTTCTTAAAAAAATCCTCGAAGTACCTACTTAGGTACTCTGACCGCAAAACGAATTTAGCCGTTCTTTTTTTTGGAGAAAGGTGTGATCAATCTCGCGTGAATGAAATTATATTTAGGTACTTAAGTAAGTGTTCTGTTTTGTATTGCAACACACATTATTAAAATGTTCATTTCAATACTAAATTTGTGCAAACTAGCAATAAATTTGTACATTTTAGACACTTCTACATAGAACACTGGAGGACATTTCTTATACTTCGAAGTATGTACAGTGAAATATGATTTTACTGGTGTATAAACCGACATAAAAATTATTAAACGAAAATTCGTGATTTTGGTGTTGTAAAAGTGCATTGATCCCTATTTTGCAATTAAAAATTAAATTGCCATATTTATACAGCTAATGCCAGCATTTAGTTACACTTGAACTGGCAGCAAACGCTTCTTTTACAACACAAAACACAGTCGTAAATTACATTAACTACGTAGGTACCTAATCTTAATGAATAATCAAAAACCAGTTATTAAAGATAAAACAGAGGAAACGACAAATTTTCATTTCTAAGGTTAAATCTTTAACTTTAAATGCGTAATCCACCCCTTTCCATTTCCTGAGAACTATCAAAGTTGTACGTTCATTGGTTAAGCTATAAGTAGTTAATAGGTCAAGATTGGGCAATTTTTGTACCCTTAATCAATCAAATTTCTTACTCAGACGATTAATTTTGATTGTAGGTTAATTAATGGATGTACAACTAATGAGTCCTCCTGAGTCCAAAACTACCATTTTTGAAAAATTTTTGCCTGTGAGTGGGTGCGTACGTTTATGGCTGTGGGGCCTGAGCTACTAGACGGATTTTGATGAAATTTAAAACTAAGGCCTATAAAAAAACTTCATTGGCAAAACAAGCTTCCCATTAAAATCGGCCCAAAGGGCCCAAACTAGGGTCGTTATTTTGGGAGCAAAGATTTAAATTTTAACCCAATCTAATTTCCCTTGGTGAAAAGTTAGTAGACATGGTAACAACTAAAACACCGTTTTTCGTTTGTTTCTAAATTCAAAATGGCGGTCAATATAGCAATTCTCCGAGTTTTTACTTTTTAGGGTGTAGTTCAAGAACCGTTTAACTTAATTAAAATTTGAAAATTGGAAATTGTAGTCATAGGGTGGCGAGAACTTTTACCTACTTATAATTAATATAGAACAAAAATCTAACGTGGCCAATTTATTGGTTCCCAAAATTGGTCAAAAATTGAAATACTGTGAATGCTAGAAAAATAGAATTCTATTCGTATTCATTTAGTAACTATAATTTTTTTTACAATCGTATCACGAATCTTGTACATGTGACCGAAAATGTAGTGTTCGGTATGAGGAACGACACTGACCAGTGACCATGTCCTTTATTGTTTTGTTATTATTAACAACTTCTATAGAAATCCTTCACTTACATTTACGTAAGAAAATTCTACGTTTTTCGTTTACGTAGAAATCACATGGTATGACATCTTTCCCTTCGTAAACGGTAAAATTTAATTAAACACGAAAATTGAGGTAATTAAGAAGCGTTGGTAAAATTTAAATTGTTAAGTGTAAAAAGGATCTATTATTATAATTGGCATTAATTAAATGTTTCAAATCGATTATCGTTTAAATTAAATAGGTGCGGTAAATAAAACCAGTCCTTTTCATATACAGAGTGGTACCTGAAAACCTTGGTAAAGGGTCACTCATCACCAAACTTAAACTAGGCCATGGATACCTCGATTACTGTGATTGTAGTTTGTGCTCATTTAATAATATTTTATCGAATATTAACGCGCTTTTTTCGCTTTCATTTTTAAAAAATAGTTATATGGTAACAAAATGGCTTAACAATTTCGACCAAAAAATTGAGTTATTGCGCCGAAATTTTTGTATGAGTAGGTATATGAGTAATTATAGTATACGTTGCGTACCAATTGAAAGAATAACAGATTGTATGAGATTGTGCAACGAGCAACGTGATAAGACAAGATATGTTACCTACACGTAAATTATGCCAAACCCCAACGCAATTACGCAATTAAGTAAAAAGATCTAGAACAAACGTCGTTATTTTTCCATATTATCCGCAAATTTTTTTAATACCAATTAAAAATGTTACAGTTAATTAAAATGAGAAATTAATAGCGTGATAGGTGTTTATTCAGCATAGCTAAAGAAGGCATGCACGCTTTTAATTAACATCATGTACACAGGTAAAATTGTATAGATTAATGTTTTAAATATTAAAAGCGTTCGTTTCAAAGTGAGGTAATCGTGTTGGACCACAACTGGTTGTGTAATAACCTAAATTAGCTAACGGAGGGCGGAAAATATGCAATGAGATCATACCTATACGTTTGCAAAATAGGTATTATATTTAAAGGAGATACTTTACGGGTGATTTTCTTTACAAATTTCCAATAAATTGCAGATTTCAAAACCTTCTGAAACATCTAATTTGGACTTTACCCATAAAAAAATGTAAGAATACGTGGGATTTTTACTTTCTTGCATGTAAATGTGTGGAGTAGTTTGACTTACCTCTATGGTTATGTTATGGTTATAACAACGAACGTATTTTTTGTTGGAGAAATATACTTACACTGTGTCCAAAATACCATTTTCGAAACGGTAAGAGATATAAAATCGGTGAAATGAAAGAATACAGATGCGTTTATCTCATCTGCTCAGAATTCCATTAAAATGCATTGCTAGATATAATGGAAAAATGATCGTCTCCTTCAAATTTAAATATTTTCCGTGCTGTTCGTCGTATCAAAAAGTTATTAAAGAAAAAATTTTAAATAATTTTTTTTCTACCACAATTCTCCAGGTATGACATAAAGTTGTATTTTTTTAATTGGAAACGACGTTTGATTTTAATATGAAAAAGTTTTTATATTATCTTCCTTTTCCTGCATTTTATAGTAATTATTAGATATTAATACGGACGATTTGGCCACTGGTCTATTATGTATAGATTCCTGTATTAAAATGTAAGTACTTTTTAACTAATGTTTCTTTTTTACAATTTTCTTTGTCCATCTCTCCTCCCTCATCCAATTCATGTGACCGTACCATTTTTTTTAATTGAATTTATTTATATATGTCTTCTTCCTACATTTAAAATGCAGACGAGATACGTCAAATTATATTATAAATATAATAGTGCTTAAACATATAGATACACATTTACATACCTACTATATAACTTACAAGTTAACCCATTAATAAAACTCAGCATCATTATCATCAACTATTTATAGTTATATCATTGAATATTTAAAAACTCTTCCACATCATATTATGCATTTAACCTCAATTTCTATCCTTCAATTCGTAAGGCCTTCGCGACTCGATTTCCCTTCATTATCTTTTCTTCTTATCTCTATCTATCTGTCCTAAGTATTTATATTCTCTGCATGCTTTAATTGTGTCTTCATCAAGTGTAAGGCCCTCCCTTCTCCTCCCATACACATAAACACGTTTTCTCAATATTTATATTTAGTTTTTGCTTTTTACCATCATTGACTTTATACACTATAAAGTCAATGTTACCATGTACCCATGCACCGATATTATTATTCGTTGATTGAATCTATTATTTAACCCCTTTTTGTGTTTCATCAGTTCATCTAGATCTACTCACATATTTTCATAAGGAATTCACATAATTTATAAAAAATATACTTCAGATAATCGTAATTTCAAAAAGACTGAAGATGAGTGATTGGGTCGAAACTAGGTGTTGTAACTATACATTTTAATAAACAATTTTACGATAAAGATTTAGAGATTATTATGCACAATAATCATTACCTACAAATATTTTTGCAAAATCGAAACATTAGTCGATACAAAAATCAATAAGTTATACCGATTTTTGCTATGATACTATTGCAGGCTTACAAAGCTTAAGTGCTTGTTTAGCTCATCATAAGCTTTATGAGATTAAAACAATCATCACTTGTCACTGCTGTTACAGAAAATGGCATCAGGTCTTCATTACGAAGAAAGTTTATTATGTTCTACTTATATTTTCTAAGATATTAGCTAGAAAAGTAAAAAAATTGTAAACTTCTTCTTTTCTTTAAATAACGATGTTATCCTTCAGTACAACCTTTACACGAAGAAGAAGTTAACGTGATAATCACGTGAAGTGTGGACAGTAGCAGTAGGTATAGTAGACAAGGTTCTTCTTAGTAATAACAATAAAAATACCTAAAGGCAATGCTAAATGATTTAATAATTGAACTTTGGAGGTTATAGAAGTATGGCAGAGTCTTGTAGGTATAAATGTTATGAAAGAAGAAAACTTTAGTTCGGTAATAAAGCGAGAATTTAATTAATTTTAATGCATCGATTCAGAAAGGGTTGTACGTTTTGTTGGCCAAGAATACATTTTCTAATAAACGTTTTATTTTCAGCTTCAATACACGTCTCCTTTACACGGGTCAGGGTTACTACTACATTACGATAATTACCGTCGTGTTCACTCATGTGAAAATTAAAAGATATGTCTACCATAAACAGGGAATTACAAAATTGCGGCAATGTCAAGTTCTCCTCGTTTGCTAATGGTCTCGTTACGAATTATTAAATAGCATTTTCGCCGTTTGATTACCATCGGGTTAAATAAAACCTATTAATAAATTTTAACAAAAATAGCCTCATCAGGGTCAATCAATATAGGTAAATTATTAATGCAAAACATAAAAGACAAGGGCCACGGCCGTTGAGGAAGGATATCCGAATAAAAGGTTGCTTAATGACCCTCTACACAATGCCAATGTATATGCTGGGAATGTGGAAACTAATAAAAAAAAAATCAAGATCAATCAATTTCCGGATTGAAAGTAAATAAACAAGGCTGTTTATACAATCAATTCATCTCATTTCAAAGTCAAATGTAGGAAATTTGATTTAATACTTAATGATTTGCCATAATTCCAACTTTTCTGATTTATCAAAACTCGTACAAATAGAATTAAAATTGAAGTCAATTCATCATCTTACTGTTCTTCTGGAGCAGAAAATGAGGGAAGTGATGGTGGAAGTCCGATAGTCGCGGCAGGGAAATGTGGCGGTGGAGGCTGGTTGGACTGTTTCTTGATTATTTAATTCTTACACTTCTCTTTTGTTGTGTTAAAACACAATAACGTTAAATTAGGTTGTGTTAAGACACTTTACTTAGCTGAAGGACCAGAGAAATATTTGTTTTCTCTTTCGGGGTTTAAAGCAATCTATTCTACAAAATATTTATTCCATCTTTGGTTTCAGTTCGAAATTTTTTTAGTAGTACCTACAACTGTAAAAATTCTTGTTTTGAGGTAATTAATGTATCCCGAAAATTTACAGTTGTCTGTTTGCTCCACCAACTGTTTGCGTTGCCAAAGTTCCAGTTGGGGAAGAAACATCGTTTGCGCTTTCAGTTCACACTAAATTCGTGGTAACGACATTAACCAAGTCATTTTCTTCATACACAAAAGTGTACACAGCGACACTTTCAAAAGGGCGACATCTTCCCTCAAATTTAAAACACATTTGGATGAGTGAAATTCGGGTTAAAAAAGAAATGCAAGGCAAGAGTTAGGCTCAATCGTAAATATGGAAGACCTTCAGAAAATAATGTAGGTACTTAAATTCAATCAATTATCGAAGGAATTTACGTGCTTATCAGCAATTGATGTATTGATTCCGTATTTGGAAATGCAGATGCAAGTTACAGTAAGATAAGATGACCACCCTGTATATCAATGTGTTCTAAAAGAAACAAACCATATCAAATAGCGTATTAAAGGTCATCACCTACATAATCTCGTACTAAATCCACCGTACAAAGTTTGTCAATCTGTTAGTTTCTGTGAATATCGTTGGTAACATTATAAGAAAAATGCTAGACATAAGAGAAGAACACCTAGCACAGTTATTAAGGTTGTGTTATTGTTGGCTTCACTCATATTAATACAAGTTGCCGTTGCAATGTACTCGTATCACATGCTAAAAACGGAAATCGAAATTGAAATAAACAGACAAATCAACTTGGAACATAACGCCATTATGAAAGACGTTAAAGATATTCAAATGAAAAAGGCGGATGTCCAAAGATACCAGAGATATTATGATACAGATATTTTGGATCGTCAAAAAAGGGGAGATGATGTAAGTCTCACCGAGATGGCTAACTATACTTTTACATTCCATTCGAACATTGTTTTAGGGTGATATAGTACAGATTTGCAAAACGATCGAAAAAAATTGTCCCATAATAGGACCGCCTGGAATGCCTGGTGTTCCCGGAATACCCGGAAGGAAAGGTGAGAGTGGGATGCCGGGATTTCCTGGGATTCAAGGACCACCAGGTAACTTTCTTAAAGCAAATATGTAAGTTTGACTTTTTGAACATTGCAGGTATGCCGGGTTTAATGGGACCACGGGGGCTATAAGCAAGTTAATTTTCACTAAATACTTCGATGTTCAATAAATACAATGCTCTGTTTGTGCAAACAATTTTGTTGTTATTTCTGTTTGGGCGGGATATCGTTGACGAAACGTATTGCGTCAAATCGGTTATCTGTCACAACCTATGATGTTGAACTATTACACAATACACATACAGTAAACAGCAGTCGTATATTTTTGGCAACACGGGTGAAGAATTAAAGTTCCAGTCAACAAATTATAGATTTTATTTAGTTTTGTTAATGGTGATATTACTATCACAAATCTTTATTGGATTATTGTACGAGATGTGACAAAAAAATAACGTCAATGAATTTTTATATCATCAACTGTTGACGCTGCATCATTTGAAGCAATAAATGCGATTGCTTCATCCCTTAAGGCAGACATTGCCAAGTTTGAAGAATTTATGCTTTATCAGTCATTTTTCAGAGTGGATAGAGTGAGTTCGTGTTTGCCGTGCCTGTTTTAAGTTGCTAAAAAGCACCAAAGACGCTAACAAAATGTTGAAATCAGTGTATGGCGATAATGTAGTGACTCTGAAGACCGTTTACAAATTACAAGCGATTAAGATCATGGTCATTGATTTGTTTATAGTGAGGCCACAGTACAATCAAAATTCATTTCAAGGGTAAAAACTGTAATCTCCAAATGTTTCAAAGGCGTACCTACGGCAACGTCGCGGAGAAATAGACAATAAAAATGAACCAATGGCTCCCTCCTTTAATGCAACATATATCGCGCCTTGCCAAACTTCACTTTTAATCCACGAAGAAACGGTTTCTGCTTGTTCATATCCATCTTTCTTTCCGAGTGTAGCACCATGGAGCTTCTGGCTCTTCCCAAAAATACGAACCGAATTAAAAGGAAAACGTTTTCGCACCGTTCGCGACATTGAAAGGGCCACCACGGCGGAGCACAATTGAAGACCCTCCCGAAAGAAACCTTCCAAAAATGATTCCAATCATGGAATAGGTAGATCCTAGCCATGGAGAGTACTTTAAAGGAGATTAATTCATGTTTATTACTTTGTTCGTAATAAAATTATTCGCCACCTCGTACTATTTCTGAAAAATGGACATTTGAGAGAATATGAAAAGGTTATTTTACATTCGGTATCACTGCGGGAAAATGGCTTTGTGCGGCCCTGCGTAAAAAGGTTTATGAATAAATTTGTCTAAGGCGTCCGGTTACTTTAATAACAAAATATCGGTTTGCCTATTAGGCAGAATTTTTTAATTATGAATCTTTAGTAATTAAGGTAACTAGGGCGTTATGAACTAAATAACGCCCGTGGTGCCTTCATAACTTTATGTCATACTTGCAAGAAGTTGATTAAGATGATTAAAACAGATGATAACAATAAAATCAGTATAGACTGACATTTAAAATCCTTGACCGTTTCTATGGTGATGAGGTATAAATATTTTACATTTGCGGGCGTTATAAGCTAGCTTTATAAAAAATAACGCCCGTTGCTATGTAAAATCCGGTTGTCATGTAAAGGGGCGTTATTTAGTCATTAATGTCTCTTGTTTTAGTAGTTGTTATGGTGAAATAATAAGCTAGTATGATATAAAAGAAATAAGATGTTACAACATCAACGATTTTGGAGGGATGCACCAAAAATATCTATTTTTTAATCAAATACGTTAAGATGATCTATTTTATCAGTCCTGTAAGGGCAAACAAGAATGCAACCTCCGACCGTTTAATAGTTACATACTTAATTTTTTTAGAAAGAATATCCCCAAGCAAGTTGCAAGGAGTGTATAAGTTCTCGTGCATCAAAAATATCTATTTTTTATGAACTCTTTGTGCAAATTTCATTAACCTTATGTGTAAAAATTGCCTTAACATTATACTTTTGATTTGAGCCAAAATAGAAAAGCAGAGATCGATTAGCTTTCGCAATATACATTATTATTAGTACGTTCCTATTGGCTGTTGTAATATCTATAAGGGGATGTTTTGTCGAAGTCCGAGACGTCATATATTCGTGCTTTGCTTTGATCTGTAACTTTGATTACCTTCTCGGATTGTACTCAAAAATCCTTCTCGTTGTCTGCCTCATCTCAGAAATTTCCCTTAACTCACGTCATTTCCCCACTTTTTCGGAAATTTTATTATTAGATACATTATATTATTTTAGATTTACGTCCCGACTTAATGGGTTATCATGTGTGAATTTCTTTTCAGCGTAATCATGTTCACTCTTCCTTTATCAGCTTGCGTGCTGACGTCTGCTCGCCCCTCTAAGTTATCTCTATCACTTTTACATGCATTGTCGGTACGTCCGTCTGGTTACCGCGTGTCTTTCTAATCTGTGGTCTTCTACCGATTACTTTAGTGATCAACCAACTTCAAAAAGTTGGTTACTAAATTCGTCCGGATGTCTGTGTGTCTGTGTGTCTGTGCGTTGGTCGATGTTACAGGGTTTAGAAAGCTGGAAGTGGTGTCATCTTATAGGAAATTCTTCACTGATTCCAAATCGCTGGTAAATTTTTTGATCGGATCACCCGTTCGCCGTCGGGACGCCATTAAAGTCAAAATATACACCCTTTAATATCTCGAGAACGACACGTCCAATTACAAAAAGAAAAAAATACGTTTCCTTTATTTGTTGAAACCTATTGAGTCATGATACGTAAACATCACCCTCGCCCCTGCTGTGGGGTGGAGCGGGGGTGAGTTTTCAAAACTTAAATGGGAACACCTATTTTTTATTACTTTTGGATTCTCCATAAAAAACGGCAAATTTCACCCCCAACTGCAACCCCTTTGTTGGGGGTGGAAAGGGGGAAAATTGCACGTCAGCAGAAAAACCATCTTTTTTTACTTTTTTTTCCTCTAACATTTTTTCGTGATTTAGAAATTGTCCGTCACCCTCTCCACTCCCATCTCACTTAAGGGTGGAAAGAAAAATAATGACTCATTTGTGCAGAATCCGGCGTGGTTGTGTGAGGTGAGGAGGGGAGTAGTTATATACATATATAGTATATGCCATAATTAGTTACAGATTTGAAGTTGGTTGAAATTAAAATTCTATAAGAATTTGCGCCTTTTGATACTTGTTTTTATTTAACATCAACGACAAAGTAACAATTTATCAAAAACGAAATCCTGAAAATTCGCTTTTTGTCACATAACTTCGGAACGGTTCGGAATTTCGTCAGTTTAAAAATTTCATTGTACTAAACTCAAAATTGCCCAACTTTTCTCCCATTTAACCGAAACTCTATCTCTTACTGTTTCCGAAACCCCCATAGTGGCCCTTCTTATCTTGGACACAGTGTATATCCAGCAAAGTCCTTCGGAATAGTCATGACACAAAAATTATACTATTAGTAGAAGAATACAATTTACATTGCTTTTTTATTAGTAAATTATTATAAAATTTGCCTTGTTCTTCTATCTACCTGTATCTATGTACGCATTAAGTTAGATCTAGGGCAAGCAACTTTTTCTACAGAGAATGTATTCGAAAGTATATTTTAATCGTCTATTAAAAGCGGGGAAAGTCAAGACCGTTTGTTATAACAGGTCGACTAACACTTCTTTCTATTAACAATTTTGCGAAGTAGGTACCTTAACAAATTTTCAATTAGTGATGCTAATACGAAACTGGTAACTTAATTAAGTGATCTAAATTCATTGCTGTACAGTATTTAATATTAAATTTGTTCGTTTTTTAATACCGATTTTGATTTATACACCAACGATGGTCTTATTATGTCAATTACCATCTTTTACCGTAGTTGAAAAATTATAGGTACGTGGTCTTTTTTTGATATTGTGTGTAAAATGTGTAGCCTATTCTGGAATTCATTTAATAAAGTGAAGGATTACGAATTTCAGGGACTTCCAAACAAATTTCTGGTTTCTGCTGTCTAATGACTTTCTTCTAGTAAAAATATCATGTAGTAAAATGTGTAACAGTAGATCAACTTCAGGTAGATGTTTCAAGTTACAACTTTCAGTAGATATATTTTTTATTCAACATTTTGGAAATTTGAATACGAAATCATGTGTTTGGCGCATTCAAAATATTCTTAGTTCTATGTTTTTCCACTGTTGAAAAGGCCTGAACATAAGGAAAAACATAAAAATCTTAAAGCACTTATTATTTTCTTCAATGACTTGTCCAACATAAAAAATATTGCTTCTATTCCTTGTAGTTTCCGAGATATTTGCACGCAAAAATCGTCAATTTGAAAAAAACAAAAAATTGGTTACTTTTTGTGAAAGTTTTGTTTCTAACTCTATAATCCTTCGTTTTACAGTAAAACTCTTAAGAATAAAAGTTAGGTATACAGCAAACCCTTTCGCGACTAACGGGACCTATGTGTCCCAATATTGACAAATTAAAGTCTTTCGGGATAAAATCGAACCGTTTTCAATGGAATATGTGCTATTCAGTCTATTATTGAATATATTTTTATGGGACTTATATGTCCCATTAGACATTTTTACCGTGGTTTATTTGTGCCCCAATAGTCTCGTATTGTTTTAGGGGTATTTGACCCAAGCAGAACTGGAGAAAGAGGAATGAGGTTGAAGCGCTTTTTGATAGCGATAAGGAGGCTCTGGATGATCCTTACCATAACAGTGAAACCTCTGATGAAAACTGACTAGGTACCTATAATAAAAAAATTATGTTTAATTATTTATTTATTTACATGTCTATAGTGGGTTATTTATGTTCCACCAAAAATGTCTGACCGGGACACATATATATGTCCCTGACAAAAGGGCGGATCTCGAGAATAAAATTGATCTCAGTCATGTTTATTTTTATGTATCAACATTTTTGACACAAGAAAACTTCAAATGTGTGTAAAGTTTAATGTGTTTAAAGGGTTAAATTACCTTTAAAATGAATCGATTTACCTACTAATTTGGTTCTATCTAGGCCAAAGCTGTAGCAATTAAGAAAATTATGATCTTGCTCCGCTTGGACCGTGAGGGCCCTGCATCTGGTTCGTGTTCTGGCTCCTGTTCTCGTTCCTCTTCCGTCCCAATATCCACAAAAATATCGAGGGCGCAAACTTTCATTTCATCCAAGTTGTCTCCTTATTCATTGGGACACCATTGAAACAACCTGGCAGTTCTGGCATAACGATGAACAGTTACCTAATTGCTAGTTTTTTACACCGACATCTGCTTGAAGTGCAATTTACAGAAGATTGTATTTAATATATATTTCTTCTGGTGCTGCCGGCTGTGTATAATTGCGAACAGGCGCAAGGGTATTATTTGCCTTGCGCTTCCAACCCACAATTCTGGGTTAACTTTCTGGCCTAACCATAGCTGCACTTGTAAATATACCCGGAATGGCCCTTTCGCTTGGTGGGAGATTGGATAAATCAGGTATTATTTTCGAAGCTGACTTCAAAAAACACTTGAATCGATGAAGATTCAGTGATGAATTTTTGGATGGGGCACCGTACCACCTCATCGCATGCAGTGCACCACAGCTGCCTCAACTTGAGTCGCTGTTGAGGAAGCATTATGAAAAACCTTCGCTGCCCTTTGGATATCTTCCTTTTTTTAAATATAATTTAAGGAAGCCAAGCTTATTACTTCTGCGAAATGCTGCATAGGTAGTGACGCAGCCCGTGAATGCGTGTAGGAAGAGAATTTCACTTAGTCCCTACTTCTGCATCTGTTGGGTGGAATATACCAACATTTGTTTCCACTTTTCCTCGGCCAGGTTTTATAAATAAAATATCATGGTCGGCAGGACTTATAGCTGTAAGAAGCATCTTCCCCAACAACAGCAACGTTGAAATTTCCTTGAATCAATTATGCTCAATAGCTGTACTGACTGACAATTAGAAGATCAGCGTTGTCTGAACCTTGAAGTGTGTCAATAGGTATTGTTTTTTTCAAATGTATAGGTCCGAGCATATCGATAAGCCTTGCTTTATATTATGTTTACTCGAAAGCAGAAGTTCTTGTTTTCCCAATTTGATGCTTTCTAGCTCCCCTGTGTGTCCTTCAACCAATAGATACATAATTTTAAAAGTAATTTAATACTGTACAACTTTTATTTTTATGAGTTTTACTGTAAAACGAAGGATTAAAGAGTTAGAAACAAAACTTCGACAAAAGTAACCATTAATTTCATTCAAATTGACAATTTTTACGTGCAGATATTTCTGAAACTATAAGGAGTCCTTGGCCCGAATACAATCGATTGGCAAAAACCGCATTTCGATAACTTTAATAGTTTCTGAGTAGGGGAAGGATATAGTCTTTGGTATAGAGCGATGCACGAAAATGTGTAGGGACAGACTACAGACTGCGACAGATGGAATTTTTTTTTCATTTTTTGAATCTACGTATTCCGAAACGCAATGATATGTAAAAATTTGCATGGAACACTAATACAATACTTCCCTTTTACTTCGTAGTTTTTTTTTTTAATTTTAATTTTAATTAAATGTTTATGTAAAACCACACGTGTTTCAGAACAATGTATCATTATCACCAAATAGATACCGATTTTTTTAATGTGAACATATCATCGTTAATGAGGATTTTATAAAAAAGGCGTCAATTAATCTGCTATTCTTTCACTGATGATGCCAGCGTTGCTGTTGAAATGCATACCTATGATTTAATATTATTTTTTTAATGTTTACAGTGTTGTGTTATTTGCAATTTTTAATTGCGCAAACTATTTATTTTCCTAACAAAATGATAAAAACACATCAAGAATCAAGGATTCATACATTCTTTAGTTTGTGCAACAAAAAATGCTCCTCACAAAAAGTGAAAACTCAGAACTTTGTTAGAGCCATATAAATTATGGACTAGAAAGGGATGGAAATGAATCAAAAAGAAACATAATTTTAATGCACCTGTTTTGTAAAACAAATATGTAGCACAATTGGTACCTATATGAAACGTGATGAATGTTTTTCGTCCCTAAAGAAAAGTTTTCATTTCAGGTAACTCCGTACACAAAAACATTGCAATTAAATAGGTAGATTTGCATGCAAATTGTCTCCATTGAGCATAAATTAATT
The DNA here is from genome assembly GCA_036250285.1 of Pyrocoelia pectoralis. Taxonomy (NCBI): domain Eukaryota; kingdom Metazoa; phylum Arthropoda; class Insecta; order Coleoptera; family Lampyridae; genus Pyrocoelia; species Pyrocoelia pectoralis. The sequence goes on along the minus strand of CM070075.1, from coordinate 79,666,853 downwards.
TTTATAGGTAGATAGGTACATATTATGCTAACAGTTATAGATTTATAACACTTGTCGGTCATCACTATTCAATATTAAATTGCAACAATTTTAAATTCTTTTACATACATATTTACATCATTATACTACACCTTCCAAACTGTAACAATTAGTCAATTACAATATGGTTTCAAAAGAAATACAGCTTCGTAATGAATAAAATTTAATAATACATTTAGTACATATTGAATGAAAAAACAAAAACATATAACAATACATTTAATTACAAACAAAAGCCTACATTAAAATCAAAATTTAGTCAGGTCCTCCCCTATTAATATATTCAATTTCGGTATCTTCCATCGGTACACGTTTGTATCTTAAAGGAAGTTGGTAATCAAAAATTGGCTCGGATGTCTGTGTCGCAGTTTGCGATGTCGAAGACGTGTGGGAAGAAGTTTCCTCAACAACTATTCTCTGATGTTGCTCTCGTGATCCGTAACGAAATTTAATCAAAGGATTCCTAAGTGGTATACTGACGTATATACATCTTTTTGGTATTGCAAATAACATCTTTGGTAGCTACAAATTGTTCTGTGTTCAATATTATTATGACTTTATAAATATTCTTACCTGTATTATGATATAATCATTGACCTAGTACTAAAATTGAGGTTAATAATACTTATATAAAAAACAGCTTTGTGACAACAACAGGTGTCGCCACTTACGCCACTAGTTTAATATCTGCCAAAGATTTGTTACTTTCTAATCTTTGGTTTATAGGGATTATAATTAGGCAACCCATCATACATAAGTGCTGTCTCATTTATAAATTATGTTATTTATTACAAATACGAGAAAGTTTGTAGAAATGATATCTGTTCCAAACTTTAATTAGTATTTATCAACAGTTTATGAAAAACTTTTGAAAATCAATTGTTTAAAAAAACATTTTTCAATTCTAAACTGTAACTTACCTCTCACATGTCGTTTAGTTTTCCTCGACCATTTATATACCGTTATATGAAATGGTTCAGAGCTCAGCTGATCTTCAGTGGTCTGAGGTGCAGACTTCAAATCTGTAGTCGATTAACGTCGAAGTGGTTCGATTCCACCTGTTGAGCGAATTATTTTTCTTTATTATAATACTGAACCGTTTTGAATAAAGCTTTCTTTATTCAATGGAATTATTCGATGGCTAAACTTAATTTCAAGCGATTTGCAGTGCCAGTTCCATTTGGCGAAACTAGAATTAAACAGTTTTCCAAAAATGTGAATAATCGCACCAAAAAAAGAGCATCGAAGAAGAATATAATGATAATGAGGGTAGATCGGCCGGTGGAAAACCAACCAAGATCACTGAAAGTGAAATCGAGAAACGAACAAGAAAAAACCTGCATTTCTCTCATTTCTTTTTCTCTACTTATGCCTATTTCCATCCAGGTTTTCCCCAATCCCGACCCTTTTTCCGGTTCTTTTCCAATTGCATTTCATTAACTTGTTTTACCATTCAGTTTTGGTCTAGGCTTATGATATATGTGCTCACACCAGTTTTCATTTGTTTATTTTCTATTCTCTTATTATATTGTTTAGTTTCCCAAACTATCTCATGTTTGGCGCATTGATGTTCGATTCGTGTTTCTTTTAGAATGTCCACGTTCCACTATATATGTATAGCTATACCGGATTCGCTATTGTGTTTTATAGGAGTATATCCACATTTTTGTTTCCTGACTGATTTTTTTCCCCAAATATTATTTTATCTAGAGCGTCTTTCTAATTTTGTTATTAATTTCAAGAAATCCATTCTCTCATCTTCCTCTATCCTTCTAGTTGGTTCTTTTTTGATCTACTACCATGTATTTTGTCTTGTTCACTTTCACTTTTAGCTCTTCTATTTCCTTTACTTATATATTGCTTAGTTTTTGCATGTTTCCCTCGTTTCATTCACAACCGTCTGCAAACAATAGTGAAATTATTGATATAATAGATTTATACCCAACTGTACACGCCTCTTATTTGCTTGCCCTTTTGTGTTTTTCATTAATATATCCATTACTATCTATGACAAATAGCAATGGGCATTCCAAATTGTTTCACTCTACTGTCACCATACTAGGTGTTTTCTTTTTGCACCGCCGCAGGGTTAGGTAAAGTCACAATAATCACGTAATTGAAGTGCCTTGCGTCAGAAGACATTTCTGCCTTAGGTTAATATAAAACTTAAATAAAGCTTTTAAAACGAATAGGGTTATGAGAACTGAGTCAAATTACTTTTATAAAATGAATGGTGTGTTATTGACAGAGCTGACTTAAGTCTACCACAACGTGCAAAAAGAAAACACCTAATGTCTTTCTATCGTATTTCGATTTATCGTTTGTTTGACTGTTTGTCTCAAAATGCTGCTTGTTCATCTTCCAGCTTTTCCTCGTGTATATTTCGAAACTAGTCATCAGCGCAGTTACCGCTCTACTACGATATAGTATGATAACAATTAAAAGACGATATAGTAGGTTTACTTCTCCCAACTGTTCGATGAACCTCTAGGTTCTCTACTTTTCAAAATGCTTTAAAATTGAGTTTCTTGTTGAGTACTTTGATCGATGGAAATGATAAGGTAAGGTTCGTAACGTTTTTCCTCTGCATCATAAAGTGCCAAGATAAATCCTTCTCTTCCTGCTCCTAAAAATGTTGAAGCATGAAACCAACTTCCCGATACTCAAAACACTATTAAAAAATCTTCTAAATACGAGAAATGGACCTCCTGGAAGAACTCAAATTCCTAAACTTGACGTGGACGAGGCACGAGGGTAATCGAAAAGTAAACGACAGACGAGAAGACTATTAGGCAAAAAGATTATAGAGGAATTGAACTCACGGTGCGCAGAACCATCAACCATTCCACTGTATCTTTATTGATGAAACGCTAGTCTTATGCCCTAGACTTCTTTATAGAGGAGTACTTTAACAGACGGAAGAAGAATTAGAAGCAAGCAGTTACTAAGATAAGATGTGGTACAACGCATGCCAAATGAAAAGCTGCCAAAGTAAGTATAACATCATGGACGTCACGAGGTGTAAAGGGTGACCGGGAGAAAAACCTACTTTTCGTTTTGCGATAAATAAAAGTTGGCAGCGCTTTTTTTGGGGATGATTTGATATGGCATTATGGCAACCTTGCATACGATATTACGATTAATGTTTTTGTCAATGAGATAGATAAGCCATAGAAAAATGAAATAAGCGAAACGAAGGCACCCGAAGGGTCTTCTGAAATAAGAATTTCGCAATAAACAAATTAAGGCAACTTTTTAACAATAAAAGAAACAAAAATGTCAAATTGACGTTTTAAAAGCGTAAATGATGATTACCTAATGGATTTATTAAACGTACTCATGTTGTCTTCAAATCAATGGCTATATTTGAGCAAGAAAGACCAAAGAAAGTGCTATTAGATGATACAGAAAGTTTATCATGTGTAATTGAAAATTGGATAACAGTGGATGGTCATACTGTAGGTTATTTTTTCTATTTTACGATCACATAATGTTATATTTTTGTAGGAGTACATAATTCGTGTGCATAGGGGTCCGTTCTCTCAAAAAACTTGGCGAATACACAAACGGTATAATGACTTTGTTGAACTTCACGCGTACTTGCAAACCTCAGGTCTTCCTCTTACGTTACCACCAAAGAAAATCATTGGTAACCGAGATCCCGAATTCATATCAGAACGTCAACAAGGTTTACAAGTAGGTTAACACTTCCCATCGTTAAATTTCTCTATGTAGTCCGTTTCAGAAATATCTAAACAGTGTACTCATGAATCCTATTTTGGTTTCCTCTCTACCGGCAAGATCGTTTGTTGACCCCGCTAATTACTGTCAACCATTTAGCGGTAAATTGTGTGCTTTACAATGTCTTAAATTACCGTTTATAATTGTAGAATTGGCACTTCAACATGTGTCCTTAGCGTTACGAGGCGAAGTTGGTTGGGAGGTTGTTGGACCTTTATCTGAAATAGGATGGAGATTGCGTAAACATTTTTATCAAGTTAGATGTAAAGCGTTACCAAAAGACGAACTAATCGCCAGTTGGACTGATTACGGTCCTGATAAGTATTTACATGATAAAGATATGCAAGCTGTTTTCAAATGTGTCACGCAGATGCAGGTACATTAATTTAAATGTAAGTGAAGAGTAAATTAATTCGCTCGGACATTTTTAGCATCCGTACATATATTCAATTGAATTATGTCTGTGTACAGATACAGGGGGCCTTGTAGTACGTAGTAGTAACAGTAATGGATCATTAAGAGACGCTATATGTGGTGCTAAACCTAGATTGTCGTTCTTGAAGAAGTACGGCAATCCCAAGGGGCATAAACCTCTTAATTGTAGCCAGATAGCTTTATACGGACGGCAGATCTTAGAAGCTTTAAAATTTTTAAAAGATAAAGGATTGTATTACGGTAGGATTAGAAAATAACGAATTCGACTACTTTATTAACAACTTTCAGGTCATTTACACAGCGGTAATATTATTATAGAAAACGATAGGGTGAAGCTGTTAGATATTGAAAATGGGGTCCTAGGTGTACCGTCCTTTTATCGTCCCTACTTCATGCAACACAAACGTATATGCAACATGGAGGCGATCGATATATACTGCTTCGGTCACACTCTTTACGAAATGACCTTTGGAGCTCCTCTTCAAGAAAGTACTGTCGACGGCTTTCCTTCCGAGTGCTCACCACTTCTACGTAAGCAAATCGGGCAATCTTTCACCTCCATACACTTATCTGTTTATTATGTAGGGTCAGTATTAGAGTCAATTCTATCATCGGAAAGTTGTAGAAATGCTTTACCTACCATTGATAATTTACTGCAACATCAGTTTTTCTCTTCCGTTGTACATTCGTTATCTCCGAACGATAAAATGCAATTAAAAATACCGACGTCAATCAAAGAGCAATTAAAATTAGCGCAAGGGCTCCTAGAAGAACGGTTGAAAGAGGAACAGAAAATGGTACGTAGTCAAAAGCGTCTTGTCAGGGTTCAGGAGATGATGAGCTCCGAGGAAGAAAAGAAAAAACAAAGGCATAAGAAGGTAAATTTCAAAACGAATTGTTTAGGAAACCGTGGCAAAAAAATGCAAAAGATTTTTTTGATATGCTCCTATGTTTTGGACTGACAGTAAAAATGTTGGATTTCGTCGTGCCATTGTACACTACTTTCATTCAACAAACGCAGTAAAATTTTGCTTAATTTTTCATTGTTTATTCAATATTTTGTAACCCATCTCGTCCGCTATTATGAAACTAAGCACGTGTAATTATGACTGAACAATAAGTAAATAAAATAAATTACACGATAAATATTAGATATATGTGAACGAGAACAAATTATTTACATGTCGGCACCTTTTCCAAAGTAAGGCGATGTTTTTATACTTCACTTACTACCAAACTTCATAGTTATGGCTCCTCCTACACGCAGCTACGTAGTCACATGTCATTCACGAGATAATCCAAAACCTATACCTTGTAAACCATGCAGCTCCTTCGAACACATCCCCTCTGGATTTTTGCAAGGTTGGTGCCACCCTATAAATAAATATTAATCCTAAGTAGAAGTCAGGGGTAGGAGGAACATGGCCTCACTGCTGATATTACTACATAAACGTTTTAATTGCATATGTTTTTCAAAATGAAACTTTGAGGGAATGTTATTTTGACAATAGCTTGTACAAGTCATTTCCTCCTTGTCAGAGTTTTGTGCTCCACGTTTTTGAAACACACATTCTTTCTCATTTTTTGTGTTTTAGTTATTATCACATCCTCCCCATATTTCTGAAACTGTTGGTTTTCTGGTCGGGGAGATACTCCTTCAATTTAGTACGGTACATTAAGTCATCCAGGATTATGAACATAAAACACTTCAACTGAATTGTAAATGATTGTTAGAGCTGGTGTCACCTTGCCTGATATTTGAAAAAAATGGATTGTCTGATAAAATGATTGTTCTTGATAAAACTGTTACAAAAATGTACGCTATTTAAGGTTCAACTATTTGGCAAACTTACAATGCTTCAGAAAACGGAAGTACATACAATTTTTTCTGATATAGCTCAAAAAATATTGAGCAAGCAATGAAAAATTATCCGAAATGTTACTGCGATTGTGGTCGAATACTTGAATATCTATTGAGACAGTCCAAACCCAAAGAATATATCACATATCAAAAAATTAGAACTATCTAAGCTTCTGCATTTTTTAAGCGGTTTGTTTCCTGGATCATTATTTATACTAATCAATACTGCTACAGAAGCAAGAACAAAAGTTGGCAAAAGAGCAACTTCTTAAGGAGAAAAGTGAACAGAAAGAGGCGACAAATGGGGAAGCGGGAGATAGTGCATTGAGTACTAGTACCACTGCATCGATTGGCACCAATACACCTCCCTCCATATCGGGTTAGTTCATTATCGTGCACCAGCTGTGCTTTATGTTTATGTTTGCAATTTGTTTACACTTTTATCATCTGTTTAGGTCTGAGAAAGTGCTAAGGATACATGGTACAATTTTTTTGTGGTGTACTCCCTCCCCTGCTTGTTTTCCATTCGTTTTCGTTTGCATTACATCTATCTAATGTCAGTGTAACTTACAGGATCTTCTGGTGTTCCTCCGTGCCCTCCACCTCCACCAGCACCGCCTTTGGTGGTATTAACAAACGGCGATTCTATACCAAAGGAGGATAAAAATCGGCATGCCCTTCTAGGGGCAATCTGTAATTTTAATAAATCGAATCTACGCAAAACCAACGCATGTAATACTTAGTTGGATTTTACTTGTGTACATACGAATTTTAAAAAAAACCTTGCTCTATATCTTCCCACATAATATGTAACATCTTATTATCAACTTCAGTTGTTGTGCAACTGTTGTTCCACAATAACGCGTTCGTCGATTCTTTCTAGGTCTCATTTTTACAAACGACTAATTAAATTTGCATTTATAAACACTACAAATTTGTAATTACGTATTGTGATAGTATATACAATCTATATATCAGAATTTCTGTAGGGGAAATTAGGTCTACATCGTGATAATGAAACATTTGTTATTTAACTCGTTTAAGGGCAACATTTATAGTATCCCTTCATTTTTCACACTGTTTAGTCTAAAAAATTTTCAATTTCCTTTAAAGTACCTACTCTATTGTGTTATAAACTTATAAGTGTAATGTTACAATATTTAAACTATATATACATTGGTTATCTACAAGTATTACTGTTCAACAAACATTTTAAATTAAGTCGGTTTTGTATAATTACGTATAACAAAAACAATACGTTTCAATTAATTAGCTTATTGTTTCGCTCTTTTTTCATCAAATTATATGGATTAAAAATGGTCCAATTTAGTTCTCACTTAGATTTTTTCAGGGTACAAGTTAAAAATTCTAGTTAGTGGGCTTATTTAGAAAAAAAATCTCTTTAATTTTCTTTAGTCCTGTGCCATTGAGGTAGTGATATCCCATATTGAACTCAAAGTGATGGTCGTATTTTGACGGGGGTAATCTAGGATCAGATAGTATATCATTTTAATCCTTTAAGAAATCATTACTGAATAGGCAGCTATTCATATTGATTGCTAATTTTGTTACCATATTAGATAATTTTAGTATTTTACCTTAGTCTTTAATGTTGTTTATTGATTAGGTACATGTTTTCCAAAATTGTACAATCTAAACATTGGGTCCATAATTGTATAAAGTAGCCTTGCTTATTTAATCTGTATGTAATTGCATGGTAAATAAAACAATTCAAATTTAATTTAAATTTGTTATTGTCTAGACTTCAAAACTTACATCATAAATTGCAGTTTGTGAGTTTTTTTAAATAACTATAATGATAACTTATCAACCGTAAATAATTTTAATCGATTTGGGACTTTAGATATAATAATAATAATGTTTATTATACTGAGACTCCATTTTTATAAAAAGAATCCTATTCGAAAACTATAGGCACCTACTATACATTTCCTCCTGGTAATTATTAATTCCAAATAGCTTTGTCTACAAGCATTAAAAAATCGATTTTAATGTGAACGAAATGTCCATATGGTAAACAATAAGAATGATAAAAATGGATCACGATCTTACCCTTGTGGTACTCTCTAGATGTTACCATAATATGCGACAAAATGTAGTTCCATATTCTAACTCTGTGTAGACCTCATCAATCACGATGACAACTATTTAACTACCTTGTCGTTGAAAACAATCAAGATCAGCAACAAGTTAATTAACCTAAATGTAAATTAATACAAAAACAAAACTTTGTCATTCGCATCATGTAAGTTATGCACGGAACCTTATAATTTATTACAACAGTTCCATTGCAGTTTGCTTTGAAAATGGCCTACCACATTTTCAGCATCCCCATCTTCATCAAACTTTTTTCGATTTACTACGGTAGTTTCCGCAATTATTTAGCATGAACTGTATTCATCTTCTAATACAGCATACAATGGTAACAGTATATTATACAGCAGTTATGCCCCCATGCTGTGACCTTAAATCTATGCACCTTGCCTATACCCACTTATATAACAGCTTGCCTCTTTTTTATGGTACTTTTTTTGGTATTTACTGTACTTACTACTATAGCAGATTGGTTGGTTATCCACCACATTATCAATTAAATGTGACACAGCCGCTTATCTAATATGTCAGTACCCGCCAAGTTCAACGTACTGGCAACTATCCTGGAAGGTCTTTGATAACTATATTTGAGTTAATAGGTACCTTTACACTTACGCTCTTTCCTGCGTGATTGGAGCGACGCGTTCCAGTCTTCCGCGAAAGCGTGCTAGTGTAAATGCGTATAATCGCACGGTTCCAAGACGCGTTCAAACCCGCACGTAAATCGCCCGCAATTTTCGTGGAGTAAAAAATTTTTGTTGAATTCTATTTTCGCGTGGTTATTTTGCGCAGTTTTTGCATTTTGCAAAAGTTGATCAATTCTATTCTGGTATCTTCATCTGCATTATAATTTATTATTAGGCTTCGTATGCGCTTAAAAAGATTAAGATGCATGCATTTTATTAGCACCTAACAAAAAATTAAGCTAATAGAATTTATTTATACCTATTATTCCTAAATAATATAATAACAATCAGGTAGATGATATTGCCACATTTTTTGTTGAAAAAATTTGAATTAAGTAGGAAACAAATTACCATCTTTCGCGTTCAAGTAATAAAACACTCGTTAAAACTGTTGAAAGTTTCAACGTTCTAAGAGCCACGATTATCACGCGAGAAACTGGACACTTTTCGATTTACATTAACACTTTTATCATCTGACGTTCCACGACACAGGCTAAAACCGCGTGATAGAACGTTGCAATTTTTAGGAAAAAATATTTAAGACGCGACACTCTTGACTGCACGAAAATTCGCGTGATTGGAATGGGGCGCTCCAATCGCTTAGGAAAGAGTGTAAGTGTAAAGCAGCGATGCACAGACCGCCGCCCGCCGTTGTTTTTCTGGTGGCCCCCCAATCTACATGCAAATAACATTGAAAATTTTTCCAAACAACAAAGTAAAAAAATCTTTATGTATTTCCTGGAATTGACCCAAATATTAAAGAAATTGTTAAGTCGATGCAATGTCATCCATCAAATTAAAATATTTAAGTAGGTAGTTTTTTTGTAAAAATTGGCACAAATGTAATAAATAAACAATTATTGTTTGATTTGAAATTAAGACCTTTCCTAATTCCTTCATCGATCATGGAGCTCCTAGCTAGGGACTTTCTTAAACTAAATCTTTTTTTTGCGGCCCGCCCCTCAATAATATTTAATATATGTGGCCCTTGGTCTGAAGAAGTCTGTGCACCCAGTGCCGCATTTAGTCAAACAGCGCCCCTAGGCACACAAAACATTTGCGCCCTCCCTGCCACAATACCGGTCGCAAAAAATAATGTCACGATTATTGTAAATTGAGTTGAATATACAAGAATATATCGTTGATATTTTAAATGAATCAACTCCTTTAAAATGTATATCATACTGAACTTCGCAGTAATTCGTATATAACATTTACTACATACCACACCTCATGAGGTAAAATGAATAATGAAAAAGAGCTTCTGTCAGAAAATTTTAATCTTGTAAAATGTAGAGGTGGAGCAGTTATAAAACACAATACTATATATGTATTGAAAGAAATATATACAGTGTGTCCACGGATTGACTTCACTATAGGTGTAAATGACCAAAAATTTTGGAACTTCAAAACGATTTTTTCAGATTCTGCCCTGCTTCATTGGAAATGAATTTTCATCATATTTTTAATTTTTTTAATTCAAAGCCGCCTTGATCGTGGAACAAAAACTAATTTCTTTGCAGGTAAAGTACCTTTTTTATGTATCATAGAGCAAAATTTTATTAAGAAAAACTGTTCAGAATCAAAAAATAATAATCAGTGCAAAATTTGAAAATAATCGGCACAATTTCATGAAACCGTTATTTTTATTTATTAAGACGACTATCATCGATTAAATCGGAATCTATGCATACAACATTTCAAACATTACATTCTCATTTGTTTACAAACAACACCGATTGTCATTTTATGGTCAGTTTTTCAATTCTGAACAGCTTTTCTTAATAAAATTTTGCTCTATGGTACACAAAAAAGGTACTTTACCTGCAAAGAAAATAGTTTTTGCTCCACCACCAAGGCGGCTTTGAATTTAAAAAATTAAAAATGTTATCAAAATTCATTTCCAATGAAGCAGGGCAGAATCTGAAAAAATTGTTTTGAAATTCCAAAATTTTTGGTCATTTACACCTATAGTGAAGTCAATCCGTGGACACACTGTATGTACCACGTAGGTACCCACCAGTTATCAGTAAATAATAATTGTTGATATTGACAAAATTTTATTTGGATGGTGTATAAAATAACTTGAAAAAAATATGAGTTTTCTAGTCACTTATAGATAGAATGATCTCCAATTAATTCCAATCGAAATCTTTATAGAAACTCAATTCTTAGTAATATCCTTGTTTATATAAAAACAAAGGTAATATATACTAATATGTATTCATGATTCACAAGTAGAGCAGGTACTTTCAGTAGTAATTCTCGCTACTTGTAAGTTGTAAGTATGAATTCTTAATAATTACTCGTTATTTGTAAGAAATACACAGAAATTCTTTTCTAATTCACAGTAATTCTTCAATGCTGTACACTAAAATTCTTTAGCGGTTACCCTTCGGGGACTGGGGAGTACTGTCCGCGGAGTGCGCCTACCACTTGTTTCGCAGCAACGCAGAAAGAATGTCTTCACGAGACTTGCGTTGCGCCGCCCTATTTATGAACTTTATTGCACAGTTAAACTACAGTTGGTGATTTATAATAATCAAAATTGTAGTTTATAACTGTGCAATAAAGTTTTCACAGGCGTTCACAATCCGAACCTCAATAATAAGCGCGTATTGTTCATTTCTTTTCTAATTTTGCGCCCTCTAAAATTTGGCGCCACTAGGCCTGGGCCTAGTGGGAAATGCGCTACTGTGTGCACCCCTGGTGTAAAGGTACCTAATATCTGTAGTTTCACCAAGTTTATTTCGGGCTTGAACTGAGCACACTATTATATAACTATCATTTGAACTTAAGGGTCCATCACCAGTTGGAATTGACACTGATTGAATGGGTTTTTATGTATACATAAAATTGAAATAATACATTGTTGTATAACCACAACTTGTAGGGCTCTTCTGATAGGGATTTTTTAATTTTTTATAAAGTTTATCAACGCACTGCAAATTTTAGCGCTTGCATGGGTTTAGAAATATACATAAAATTTGGATAATAAATAGTTTTATCGAAATACAAAATATGTCATTGCAAAGAGGAAAGGTTCTTGTAGGGCTCTCGTGTATTAGAATTTTCCATTTTTGTTCGTATTTCTTGTAAAATATTGAGCAACTTCAAACAAATTTTACAAAAAACTTTGTAAAAAATTTAAAAATCCTTATCAGGAGAGCCCTACAATAAACCTTCCTCTATCCATTGACACCTTTTTTGTGTTTATACAACAATGTTTTATTTACATTTTATGTATACAGCAACACCCATGAAATCAGTTTCAATTCCAACTGGTGATGGACTCTTAAATATTTTTCGATTTAAAGACAAACTTTAGCATCCGTAGCCCTAATACTAAAATAAAGTTCTTTTATAAATATATTTGTGAAAATATAGCTAATGCTTGTCGTTCTAATTGAAAAAAGTTCACAATGAATGGAAATATATCTGGTTTCTATGACACAGAACACCTGTTATGCCATGCATACTGGTATCGCATGGCTGTGTCAGAAATTGCAAATGTATTGTCTGGGTTTGGTAATGGATACAAAGGGCACTAAGTTGGACATCACATATTTCTTTAAGTGACGGTTTATGTTTATGTGTTTTATGCCGCTACAAAGATTTTGATCTTATTTTCTTCATACTTCATAATTGTTAGCAGTACCTGCAGTGTACTATGCCTTCTTTTTGAATAGGAAGAATATTCCACTTTTCCATTTCATGAACCCTCCTCCTTCCATCGTTCTGGCACTTATCCTATTGTGTATTGATGGTGGTCCCTCGACCTGTTTGTTTGTTTCTTATTATACCTTTTGTTCCGATTTTTATGTGTCACTCACCAGGTTTCTTGGATGCTGTTGCAGTTGGACTGAAGTCCATTAATGACACATTGGCACTTGTAATTTTCATTAACTATGGCCTGAACATTATAAATTTTCTCTTGTCAAATTTTGACCACGAAAAACATTTCCATTTTACACTTGGATGTTTTTCCATTCCATGCTAGCTCTTACACAGAGTTGTCTTTGTCAATTGATGCTGGCGCAATCATCTTATCCTGCTCGATTGTTTCTTACCATTTCCTTTATCTAGTATTTATATCTTTTAAAGTAAAGTTGTGAATGATTAACCTGTGTTTATTATAGATTACCGATGCCAAGGTTCGAGGACATATAAAATTACTTTGAAGGTCCTTTGCCTCATTACTAATGTTCTCCTTTTCTAAATTTAATTCTTTGCAAGCCTGCTCTTTTCTGAAAGTATGAGCATCGTAATATTCTTTAGTCAAGTTTCCATCTCTACACATATCGCATTGGTCTTTTTGTTGGTTTATGAATGGCAACATCTTCAGACTTCAAAACATTACAAAAAATTGTTTGTATGGCAGGTTTAGGGCCGGTTTCAGAAAACTAATTAATACAATGTTACATTTGATCGTGGTTTTAAGGTCATGGTAACGATGATATATGTCACTTATGACTTATGAGAGTTACTCCAATCAGTCATAATTCCACAAAAATAGTTATATAAATGTGCTAACATTATGAATACTTACACACATTGGTGAAACACAAAATAAATTGCTTACATAACAATAAAATATATTTGATCTTTTACATGACAACTACAGGTAGTTAATAAACTACTTCTTTTCGCGATAGTTGGATATATTACAAACAATATAAACTGGAGTCGCAAACATTACAGCACACATAAAGAAGGCGTGACCAAACTTTTCATATTTCGTCGTTGGATTTGACGGTGGTGCGGCTATAACACTATGTGTTCTGCTCATACGTGAAATAGATTTAAGGGCAAACATAGCTAAAAGACGAATTTTTTAATAAAAAAAAAACAATTATTGTTAATAACACATATGTTAATATACGAACTAATTCCCCTACAAAATGAATTTATTCATTCTCTATTACGTATGTACATTTCATCTTACTACTAATTCAGTCATCAAGACCTCTGTATTTACGAATGTGTGTTAGTACATAGGTGGGTATTGCTAAACACGAAACGACAATAACAGTTCCGTGACACAGCAATTCTAATCTAGTTACAGGAACACTAGGTGGACCCGATATGCTTGCCATTTTTCTCACATGAGGAAGAACATTCACTAAGGGTCGTACAGGCAACATAACTGTAAAAACATTTATATATACAAACAAGTTTTAAACAATTTATTAGAACGTTAATACATTAGGAAAATGTTAATGATTTAACCCTTGTTAGCATCTCTCCATTGGGGAATATGATAACTAACATAAGCGGGCACGGATAGGAAAAAGGTTGCAATTATGGTTCCGTGAATAAACAAATCGGCAGTTGAAACGGGATTACAGGCAGGACCAGCCACTAGGGGGTAACGCCTCACTTGCGTGAATGTTTTAAATAAAGGCCGTACAGCTAACATATTAGAAATCCTGTAAGCAACTCAAAAATAAAAGTTATATAACCAGTAAAATAAGCGACGCTTACAAATTTATAAAATAAGCAATAGCGAGTGAAGAGGAATTAAATGTTGAATAGTTACCTTTCGGTTGAGCTCAAACTTGAATCAATATTATATAACTTTTGTCTATTATAAATAGACGTTGAAAATATAGATTTTTCTGGAATGGCGAATGAAGTAAGTAAATACGAATTACGATTGCCAACTGTCAACTGAAAAGTCCCTACTATATCCTTTCAGATTTTTGAACATGAAAATAATCTTTAATCCCTTTAAAAAATTTTAGTCAATGATTTCGGTCATTTTAATCAATTTTCATTTCTCAAGAACCTTCGGAAAGTGTAACAAAAATTGCATTCGAATTTCGAAACAACCGTGTGTACTTTTGAGTTTTAAATTGAGCAACTAAAAAAAAACCGGGTCTATACGTCCATTAAGGGCAAATAAGCAATGATCTAGTTTTATTTTAAGTGTAACCACCAACAAAAAAAATATAACCGCAAAATCTCCCATTTCTCGATTGAACCAATCAGACGGTTTTTGAAAATCAGCATAATCACCTTGAACCGTGTAGGTATCCGGTAAATTTTATCATTTTTCGCCTTAATTCTACCTCGTAAATTAGATTCACCTTAATATTTACGTGAAAAATAGCAAAAGAACAAAATGGCAGGGAAAGTCATGGAAATAAAGGAAAAACTTGAAGTTGCTCTTAATGATGGTAGTAAACCATGGACACCAATTCTTGCAAAGATTGAAGCGAAAACTGGTGTTAATCGTGTTTATATGTTTTTTGGTAATAATTAGAAATTAGGTAGGAAGGGCGATTAATCACTTTTGTATTTATTTTTAGTTTTGGTTCTGTGCCTTACACTTTGGTTGATATTTGGCTTTGCAGGACAGTTGGTATGTAATTGTATAGGTTTTCTTTATCCCGCTTACGTCTCGATACATGCGATTGAATCGCCTCGTAAAGAAGATGATACTAAATGGTTAACATATTGGGTGGTATTTGCAATTTTTTCGATTGTCGAATTTTTTGCCGATATTATTGTCTGCTGGTTTCCCATGTATTGGTTGTTAAAAGTAAGCTTATCTGAAACTCGTCGAGGTTTTGATTGTTATGTTGTAGTGCATTTTCATGGTGTGGTTGATGATACCCACCGATTTTAATGGATCTCTAATTATATATAACCGAATCATTAAGCCTTATTATTTACAGCATCACGGGATTGTTGATGAAACGATTAATAAAGTGCGACAAGAAGGTATTTCCTTTCCTTATATATTCAATAATAAATTTTGTTCTTTCAGGTGCAAAGTTGTTAGAAAAGCACGAATAATTTAATACCTTTATTAAGCCTGTTGTTGGAATGTTTGCTATTATATAGTCCTGATTGGGTACTTGCATTAGCTTATGATTGTACTTTTTGAGATATTTATGCAACGATTCATATTTTAGCACTTTTGTAGCAATTAAGTCTGCAGTGTAATTTTATCTCGTGTTTTTAATTGTTATTAAAATTTATACATTGTGAAATTTTAAACCTAGCCTTCTGTGTTTGCTGCATTTCTTCTATTACGCCACGCAGTTAGGTACTGATGTGGATGAATGGGATAAAATCCAGCTAAACCTGCAATAAAAATTATACAAAAATGTAGGTACCGATAATAAATTTACCTAGTAAATGTGCAACCGGTTTTGTGGTGTCTGCACCATTTCCAATCCAGTACTGTATTCGTTCATAATTTAACGACACCAATTTTTCATTCTGATCATTTGGTATTGGATCATATGTGCCTAACTGTTCAATAACAGGCTCATCTCCTGTTTTTCGTCTCTACAAATTGTACTAGGTATAGGTATCATGATGCTATTATTAGGAATACAATAGTAACCTACTTCAGCGACAACTATGTGATAGAAAGGTCTATTTGTGCAACCTGCGAGAAAAAATCTTATAATTTTTCTGGAGTTAACTGCAAATTGTCCAATTCCACTTGATGGGTGAAGCATCTTTTTAATTTTTATTACAAATATTTGTATTTCATAACCTTAATTATTTTTTAATACCAACATTACAGTTCGATTTCACAAAAGTAACTAACATTTTAAAACATGCCCAAATTACACCTGGCTGCAATTTATTTATTTTTCTCGAAGGTTCCCTGTAATGCGACATTTCCTCCTGTTGCTTTGCTTGTTACTCTCCAGTGGCCAGTTGTAATTTCATCTTTCTTAGGATGTTTGCCCCCTTAAAACACTTTTGGCGCATCCTGAGTAGGCCTTTGTCATGTACTCTTCCGATCCTTATAAGTTATATATCTAATATCTTCTGTGTTTTTACATTCGCCTCAGAAAATTTAAAAGAGATCGTTTATCTGCAAACAATTTTCCCTCTTTCCATCTCTAAAAAAGCAGTCGGCAATAAAAAATAGGTGTTCCAATTTAAGTTTTCTAAATTCACCCTCGCCACCCACCAGACAGGAGGGTGATGTTTGCGTATCATGACTGAATATAGGTTTCAAAAAATAAAGGAACACATGTTTTTCATTTTGTTATCGGATGTGTTGTTCTCGAAATATTCAAGGGTTTCGCCATACTTTTTGGACACCCAGTATATGTTAATAATAATTATATAATGATGTTACTTAACGGTCATTTATTATCGAGTTTTTTTATTGAAAAAGTTTCTTTCAATTGAATTTATGAGCGGGTGTTGATTACAAAGATTTGCTCCTGGTATTCTGCTACGTTATATGGCTCATCAGACCGGTCACAGTTTACGTATCCTCCTGTATCAGAGTCATCCATGCAACTATGGTTGTATCGTACAGTACAATTAATTGCCTGAAATCATTTTCATTCACCATACCATATGTCTACCTAATACTTTTAAGTATGGTGATATTTTTAACCTATGTACTGCCTTCATCTCCTCCAGGGCTTCTTTAAAAACGATAAAGTTGTAAGGGTCTCTAGGCAGCTATATAACCAGCGGCCCTTTGTTATACCTAAACAAGCTCGTTCACAAAGACACACCACATAGGTATGTATGTGAAATAACGCACAACCTTCCCCTTAAATTAGTTTAATAAGATGGAGACAGAAGTCATCCAATTTAATTGGATGACTTCTGTCTCCATCTTATTAAACTAATTTAAGGGGAATAGGTTGTGCGTTATTTCACATACATACCTATATTAATCCCCCCCTTCGGGAAAAAGGGACTCCATAAAGAAAAAAAAAAAAAAGACACACCACAATAGGGGGAGAGTGTTTCCCCGTACGGGTGTATCTTCCCATGACAATTATGTCTTCTACCCTAGAGTATTATTCTCATTAAAAGCAGCGCAAATATTCTTCCTCCCTAACATATAGATTATTCACTTCACACTATTTGCATAATTGACTTTAGAGAGAACTTATCAAATGTTTCCTCTGTATGACTTTGGAACAACTTAAACCGTTGTGGGCGTTGAACGCAACACTACAAATACCAAAAACCACAATACAAATTTATTAAATTGAATGTGTTTTGTCATTATTCGCGAACAACGCTTTCTGTTAATTTGATTAAACACGGTGTGACCTGTTTCCTGTCTCCTTTACTTCTTTGCATGCTATTAGAGGCATCATATCCTAGTGCAACACTGGCTGTGTTGCAGCATAGCAATTCAACCTTACTGCCATAATGCTAGGAAGATTTCATTTATTCTCGAAGATTTGAATGGTAATTTTTTTAAATTTATACTACTGTCCGCTTTCCATGAATGGACAAGTGAGAATTGTCCCTATAGTTTCCTCGGGTCCGAGAGTTGGATCGTTTAAAGTGTAAATGGTGTAAAATCTCTTCCATAATTTTACAGAGGTTTTAGGGTTCAATTCAACGCTTGATATCGATAGCAAAAGTAGTTTTTGAAAGAAATTGTTGTTACTATGAAAAGTCATTACTTTCTCTTTAGACATAATAATACCTCTGTGGGTTTGGGAGCCCACTCCCACCCTGGAGATCGTAAGAGGCGATCAATGGACAAAGATAACGGGAGACAACTAGTCCAACCGTTCCCTCTCACTCCTTATTACATCTTCCTATAATTGTTTGTTCAGAGCATTCGTTTCCATCAATTTATACTGAATACCTCAGAGGACTTGAATAAATTGTATTCTGTTTTGAGAGTAGGTAGGTAGCTACGTCGCCTGTGTGAATTGGCAGTTCATTTCACGGGCATAGTATGAAAAGATGTGGAATTTTTAGTGAGATAATGATGTTGATTGCATTCATGATAGTGTCGGCCAATTGGGAGACTGCAATGTCCAGGATGGGAGGTAATCGGAAATGTATTTGCTCAACATATCCTAGTCGGCATTTTTAAAATTTCTATGAGTTTATCGGGTGTAGGGTGGTGATGGTAGATCAGTTAGTTTTACAAAGAAAAGGTGGTGACCAAATTTTATTGACGTGCAACTGCTGATGTGACAGGATCAATTTCTCGCGCTGGCTTGGTGGTTCACGAAGGTGGATGTTATATTTCTGATGTACCCAAGGGGTTGAAAACTAAGGTTTTTTCTAAATCAAAACCACGTTTATAATATTTGAAATGTAGGTTTAGGACACATTCGAGGTACTGTAGATGAAAATCGAAGGAAAGATTGTGCTGGACAATGGCACAGTAGTAGTGGAACTACAAGGGACTGCTTCTGAATACAATACTTTCCCGATGTTTGGCCCATGCTGGATTGATACAAAATCAGAGATGTTCATATGATGATCCAGAACTATTGCTCCATTAAATAATGTCTTAAACATCATGCATGAACGTTTATTTATTATTTTGCTCAATGCTGAAGCAATGGGACCGATTATACCCTCATGTTTCAATTTCACTCTCGTGATGTTTGTTTCCTTAAAAAAGGGTGGCTTTTGTGCTGCCCTTTCCCCAAAAAACCCGTTTAAGGTGTTGCAAGCCGTACAATGACACAGCATATAGACACTTTCTCCTCCTCCTCCAACACTTCAACAAGTTTCAGTTGATTATTTGCCATTGGATTGTATAGGACAAAAAGTAGGGATGTTCTGTGACCCTACTGTCACTGTTTTCGATGCTCCTTGGCCTATGTAACCATAAGAATAATCAAATAAGGGAATTAGAAGCTTTAATGAAATTAGCAAATCAAACAATAAGAGAAAAAGTTATAAATAAATCTGAATTTTTATTTATTAGAATGAAAACTTCGTCTTCTTTGTTTTCTTTCTTTACTTGCTAAGTATTCCTTACGACTACCACTAGATCTCAATTCGAGAATTAAATTAATCTTTTGTACAATTTCTTCAGCTGTATTATGATCGGCTTCAAAATCGTAATGTTTAAAGCTTGTAGATGTTTGTAAAATAGGCGACTGCGTACTTGCAACTGAAAACGAGAAGATGTAAACTGATCCTGTTCTGTTAACACTTACCGTTAGCATTTGCGGTATTTCCTCCAAAAGACGAACTATAAACCACTCTAAAAGCTGTACCACTGCTTTTTGTGTCGGTTACCTCACACCATGCGACAGAGTCAATGTGGTGGCTTACGGGTTTCTGTCGTACGAAAGTGAATTTAGAATTTTTTTGTTGCAAAGGATCAATCTCGATCTTTTCTCCACTTATCCCCAGTTGTATTTCAGCCTTTGCTCTCATTTTGTTTACAATATAGACTCGATACGACTGATAGAGAGGTGCCTCCATCGCTGTTGTATGAACCTTCATTAAATGCATATTTGCGGTTATTTGTTGTGCTTCGTCGATCTGCGGTTTACTTAATTCGCTTGTACTGCCATCGATTTGAATCATGGTTTGTGACGACTCGAAGCTAACGTTTTTAGTAATTTGCTTATGTTCGACTAATCCCAAACAAGTAAATCCAAATTTTGCAACGCTCTCCTTTGGATCCAAATTTGGAAAATCGTGATCAACTTCGCCATCTTCCTCCGTTATATATAATCCGTAATGAGAAACGGGTTTCAAAGGGAAATCTCCATGTATTGTGCTGCAATTACAATACTGAAGATGCCCATAAAAAAATGATGTACAATTAAAAATACCTGCATTTCAGTAAAATAAAGCCTATAAGTTCTTCTATTTTAGCGGTGGCGATACAACTGACAGTCATAGGATAATTTCTGTGTTCCTCTGGTAACATAGTGAGAAATATTTTATACTTCCTAGTTAGGATTCCAACTTGTGCACTGCCATCAAACTTAGCATATTCGATGTAGGGATTCTGGGGTAGGTTCGTGCATTGTTCCAATTTCTCAGATAATAAGGATTTCTTCGTGCTTAAAACGTTCTTTCTAGGTTCTTTCCTTACAAATAGATCGGTTAATTCTTGTTCGGACGGAGGTACAGAACAAAATTCCCATTTAATATTCTTTACTTTTGCCGCTCGCTTCTTGGCATTATCCAATTTTTCTAATCGGACGGCTGTATTAGACCGTTGCCTTTGCACTTCAAAATCCATATCTAGATGGAAATCGTACGATTCTTGCGATATGTCTTCGTCATCCTCACTGTCTTCCGGATCACGGTAGCAATCTAATTTATCCGCTAACTGTTTTGGTACTTCGTCGCCGACCATAACTAGCTCGCTCATACCTATTAAACTAAGAATAAGCAAGAAGCCAAAAGAATTATATACCCCACCTGTATCATCTGTTGATATAAACGAGTCTCGTATATGCGAAAGGAGCCATAGTTTATTATTGTATAATGCCATTTGTGCTAACCTACTTCAAGAGATAATTAAAGCGAATTAATAAATCACAAATTTTATATATTTCTAGTTCACTTCAGTTATCAAGAGAAAATCAAATGTCTGTTTATAAACAAAACAAGCAATATAATTGAACTACTGCAACAACAATAGTCACTTTGAACCAGGAAGTGTACCAGGCTTTGAACTACTTTACCGTGGTTTCAAATTTATTGCCAGGGGCGTGTTTGCCCACAGTTTTTTTTTAACGGATTGGGAAATTTTTTTAGGGTTTTACGTCTATCGGTGGAGGACAACACGGCGGGGCTCCTCTTCAAGTTGCAAAATGAACCTTTTGTCATAGATAAATGCCGTTGATTGAAATACTAAAATATTTCTGTGATTTTCTTAAATGCAGCCATTATATACAAAGTTGAAGAAATGGTAGGCTACTATTAGGATGAAATATTTAATTTATTAAAGTAATGTTTCTGCCTTCCACTACAAGTTGCCCTTTATCGTTTAATTATAACCATTATTTTGCTGATTAATAATTTTCAGAAATTTGAGATACGATAACATATCTCACAAGGGACAGGTCAACAATCGAATGTGTAAGGAAAAATGAACCTACTGTCCAACTCCTCTTTCTGAAATGTTTAAATGAGCTGAGCTGTTGATTCATCTCCGTCTCTGTGCGCGATAAGGAATCTACGAGATAAGGTTAATTACACTGCATATTATCTAAGTACACTTTGATAATGAGAAAATTTTTAATGAATCACCTCTTAATGTACATTTTTGGTGCCTTTTATAGAAATCAAGGTTTTTCAATTAAGCTTTTAATATTAGGTATAGGCGGATTCGACCACAAATACCGATTAAATGTACCTACCTAAACAAGATTAACGATACGATATCACTTGCAATAAGTATATTAAAACATATATTGACTT
Organism: Pyrocoelia pectoralis; assembly: GCA_036250285.1. NCBI lineage: Eukaryota > Metazoa > Arthropoda > Insecta > Coleoptera > Lampyridae > Pyrocoelia > Pyrocoelia pectoralis. The sequence continues at coordinate 79,644,827 of CM070075.1, read as the reverse complement.
TAATTAAAAGTCAGATTAGAAATCGTCATTAACCACAAATTTTTACAGCTAAGTAGATAATATAATTCATTTTACTAATACTAGTAGAGTAGAGTGGAGAGAAAGAAAAATGGCGCAAGATTTTGCCGATTTGTACGAAAAATTCCATAATTATCTGTATGACGAAACGAAATTTTGGTCACCGATTTTTAAAAAAATTGAAGAAATATCTGGAATACAACGTCAATATGTCGTTTATGGTATGCTATTATACATATAACATTTAATTTTTTGCGAAATTACGAGCGCTTTTCAGGGTTTGGTGTTTTTCTGTTACTGTGGCTAATATTCGGGTATGCCGGTCAATTAGTTTGTAATATTATTGGAACGGCATACCCTGCTTACGCCTCAATACATGCAATTGAAACAACGAATCCAACTGATGATACAAAGTGGTTAACTTACTGGGTGGTTTTCTCCTTTTTTTCTATTGTTGAACATTTCGCATCGATTATTGTTGGATGGTTCCCTCTGTACTGGTTGGTGAAGGTAAGTTAATACCTTAACTTTTTTCGCAATAACTGTTTATATGTATCATTTTTAGTGCGCAGTCTTTGTGTGGTTAATGATCCCTACTAGTTTTAATGGATCCTTAATAGTATATAATAATATAATTAAACCCTACTTTTTGCAATACCATAGGGTTGTAGATGACGCTCTCGATAAGGCTCAAGCATCAGGTACTAAATAATATAATAATACAACTAGGGGTATTTTTTCAAAGGTATTTCTAACTTTACAGCCAATGATATTATAGAGTCCGCCAAAACGAAATGATTTTTAGAAATGAGGCGTTATCTGTACTCCTGTCGTTTTAATTGCAATTATTTGTACTTATTTGTTAGCATAATTATTGTTATTTAAGTAAAATATGCATGAAAAGCACTTTTTTTTATACAATGCGAGAGACTTAACATCTATACCTAGTATAAATTTCTGTGTCACAATTTTTATTGTAGTTATTGGACCTATTATATGACCCTTGGGGGCCTTGGGGCACTGCCTCCTTTGTAAAGGGGGCAGTGCTTGGGGTCAATCATCATGATCATGCCTGTCTGTTTGATGAATATATCTCTGACAAGACTGTAAGTACGAGTTAGAACTCTTAATATTTTCCAAGGAGGTATGTTAAGTACATGGGATGGTTAAATGGTTAAATGTTGGATTTTTAGAACGGGGTTTAGGCCTATCCTTTTTTTATCAGGTTAAGTTACCCTGGTGCTCCATTTGGTCGCTAGAGGGCCGATAAATTGAAATTAAAAAAGTCCATAAACATGGTATTTTTGGCTAAGTCACAATATCCAAGGTACATTACATTTGTCAAAGACTGTACATATCAGTGAGTTATCTTTGGTGGTAGGCGCCACTTTCTCTAACCCATGACCGACGACTTAATTCGTTGTTTTCACCAAATGTGCTTTGAATATCTAGGTATCCTAATGTTTTGTACCCTGCTTTATCGAGCTCCGTAGGAGATTACCCTTAACGAAAGGGAGAGTATCTCTCCTTGTGGACACCCTCCCATGGTTCGTAAGTATTCCCGCAATATTTTTATTGACAGCGGAAATGTTTCCATTCTCTTATACAGCCTATTTACTTGACAACTGCTGGGCGAATTTTTCACACTATTCATGTAGACTTTAGAGAGGTAAATTGAAAGATACTGTCATTAACCCCGTCTTCTTCTGCGACGATCTTGATGCTCATTCTTTCTTCTTGAAGGCCCGGTTCCGTTTTTAAGACGACACATTCGCATTACAGTAGATAGACCGATTTTGATTTACGTGGTTAGCAATTTCCCCAAATGAGAAACCAGCTCCGCACAAATCAATAATTCGACCTCCTTCGAATTATCTTCCGTTGCCGTACTCTAGGCATGATCAGACAAACAAGACACGTTACTGATTGTTAGTAAAGAACAACAACCAAATAATGTTAATTAACAATGAAAAAGAACAACAAATCGTACGAAAAACCAGACCGAGACAATTTTAGTTAGAAGAATGTTATAAGAACTGTCAAATGTGACGTTATTATGACTTATGAGAAAGTGAAATAGGTACCTTACCTACACTTATACACTCGCCTCGAAGCCATAGGTATTTACATGATACGATAACAAGAAACTTATATGACAAATACAGGGTGGCGGAGACCTAATGACCACATTTGTAAAAGGCGTGGTTTAAAGTGGTTAGATTGGGGAAAGTCATTCTGTAGCGCAGTTGGTAGCTTAAGGTGGGAAGTTTAGTTACCATGCCGCGTTGGGAAAGTCACCATCGTGCGTTCGCTGTAGGGGCGTTTTTTCGTAATAATCAATGTTTTGCGGCCACACGTCGCGCCTTCCCGACACATTTCAACCTCGCTCCACGAGCAACTCTCTCAAACAACCGCTCAATTTCTAAGTGGGTTGAACATTTTCGTCTGTATTACAGTAAAACTTCCGTTTATTAGCTACAAAGTGTGATTTTTTCATCCCCATAACTCGAAAATTAAAGATATGGTGTCTATTTCAAATGTGGTCATTTGGTCTCCGCCACCCTGTACTATAGTGTAAAGCGGTTTTAAAGCTTGAAAGTAAAGGTTCACATCAACATTTTCTTGTTAACGTTACGGAATCGTATTAATCAGGGGGTGCAAATTTTAATTGGGACACCCTGTGTGTAAGCATTGTCACAAATAAAGAAGTACCTATTTATAATTTTTCCCAAGATTGCAGTTCGGTAGGTACCATAGAAAAAAAAACCCGTAGGTACTATAATTAATCACGCTGACCCATCTATTTGGTTATCTACCTACTAATGCAAATGCAAACTTGCATTATTTCAATTTCCGAGAATATTATCTGTGATAATAGTTTGGTGCGCTAGATAAAAACCAATTGGTTTTGCTTCAAATTTTGGTGTAGTAACATTTTTATCGTCGAGACACTCCCACTTTATTTAAAAAAAGCTATAATTATAATAATATACAATAAACACATAAATTAAAGTTGTTTTACGACAATTATATTTGAATCGATCAGGGTCGTCAATTTTGGCGGTATTTCGCATGATTCCAGACGGCCATTTTATGTCAATCACGTGACCCATAACTGTGTTAAGTTACGTTTGACCGAGGTATGGTTAAGAATACAGTCACTTTTATTGTAGCCTTTTAATTTAGTATAATCTTTAGTGGTAGTTGCAATACTAGTATAGTTAGTTAATTAGTGTTTTAAAGTCGTGTTAATGCGCGAAGAACGTGATTGTAAGATTTTATTTGTCAAATTCGTTGATATTTTTCCAAAGATGTCAATATACACCGTCTATACATAAGCTTTGAAATGGCGTCCTTCCACATGGCGATGCAATTTTAATTCGTGTATTTAGATAAACGAAGTTCATTTGAGCAGATTTTGTTCAATTTATAAATACCGGCATTTTTTACTTTACCGATAACGTTGTATTTGCAAAGAAAGTTCTTTAACGGTTGCTTTCTTTGTATGACGAATTTTACAAGGTTGCCATGTTTTAATAACATTACAAGAATTATATCTGCATGCGTTAACAATTTTCCTGTTTATCTAACAAATTACTTACTTGTTTCAGAAAAGCTATTGTAAATAATTGTAAATACTGTAAAGATGAGTTCGGCTACTCGAACCACTATCAAGGGTGGGAAAAATGCTAAAGGAGAAACCAATAAATCACACAAACATGACAAATCTGACACAGGTGAGTACTTAGTAATACAGCTCTTATAATCTTTACGAGTAAACCTACTCAACATCTGTCTCAGGTAAAGGTTCTGATAAACAGCACGGTGGTAGTGAAAATGCACGGTCCAAAAACGATGATCCAGGTATTAAAGAAAAGGTGCGACAAGTTATAGATATGACCAGGAGGTCGGAAGAGGAAGTTTGCCTCGCTTTATACGAGTGCGATTATGATGCTGAACGGGCTATTAATATGCTATATGAAAATATGGTGGAGGTAAGCTTATTTACTTATGTTTAAGCGAAATTAGTATCCTAAATCTCTTGTCAGTGAACTCGCATAAAAAGTATACCTAGAGTTAAAATCAGTTAAGCTTGCGTATGCGTATGTACGTTATTATAATAATTTTGTTACAATGCTCTGTTTTTTTTATTTATGTGTGCTAGAATAAAACAGAATCAAGGAACGTAAGGCTGCTGTGGTAATATATGCAACTCTGATAATCGTATGTCTACATTTAATATAATATTCTGACATTTTGACGCTTTGTTTTGTATAAAACGATCATAAAATACTAAGTGGACATAGGGTTATGAAAAATAACATCATGCAGTTATTCGAAATTAGTCATACGCACTCTTATATGATTTTAACTATATCTAAGCAGCACAGAAAAATAATATTTTTTTCATTATAAATCGGTAATTAGCGGTGATGTATCAAACATCTTCTCATGTAATTGTAAGTACTTAAGAGTATAATCGTACAACAATCTTTTATTAAATTTGGTCTATAAATAAGAGAGAAATGTATAGAAAACATTTTGTGTCTCCATTTCCAATTATAGTGCCATATCGAATTTGATTTTACGTTAATATAAAACAAATACATTTTTCTATTTACTAATAAAGAATATTCTTACTTAGATAAGTGTGTCAATGATTATTTATTAAACTTGACTGCCACATTTATGTCCCCTACAAAGAAATGTAGGTACCTAATAGTTTAAAAGATTTGTGCATTTGTTTTATCTAAAATATACAGTGTGTTCAATATTCGACACTGTTGTGAAGTATCTTCGTTATTTTAATTGACATTCCCTGTATGTGGGTCTATATCACAACGGCCACTGATCATAACGGCCACCTCGGTTTTTGCTATTTCATAACGGCCACCTTGATCACAACGGCCACTAATATTATTTGATCATAACGTGAACAAGGTGGCCGTTATGATCAAATAGTATTAGAGGCCGTATGTGATCAAAGTGGCTGTTATTAAATAACAATAACCTAGGTGGCCGTTGTGATCAGGTCCCCTGTATGTCAGTTATACAAAAAAGTAAAAAACAATAGAGGAGGAAGCATTAAGATATTGTTTTGAATAAACGTCAACCGAAAAACTTTCTTCTTTGAAATGTTCTCCAATGAAATATATTCAAAGATGGCTGTGTATGTGCTATGCCGTTAATAAAACAAAAGAAAATGAATACTGTTACTTGTAAAACCATCGGGTAAAATAATGTAAGTATTGGAAAAAAATTTAAAAATAAGTACCTAGTTGTTACATAACTATGTAAGTGGGTTAATACATTGTCCCAGTGACCTTTTTTCTATCTGAGTTTTTATTTTTTAATGTTTCCAAATTTAACAATGTATGTTCTGTGTATGGACATAGTTTATAAATGTTGTGATTACTGTTGGTAATGTCTGCATTTTCTTTGAAGCTTTTTGTACACAAAATGACACTAATATGGAGGGGTTTTGCAGTAGTTATAAAGATAGTTATCAATTACGCGTTTTTCATTTCTCTTTCTATAGCTTCATAGTACTAGTCTCTAACTTTATTAGATTGCTCCATCATTATTTGCCCAACTCCTGTATTGTACTTAAATGATTACACGTGCAACTTTCATTGCAAAGTTTGATTAAAATATGGATTCGCCTGGGAGAAGTCCCATCTGAGAATAGCATTGTCATCTACTACTGTTATCAAAGTTAATCTATACATGGTTAATATTAGTGCTGGCAAAAATTGTGAAAATCGAAAATCGATTAATCGATTTCTGGAAAAATCGAAAATCGAAAAAATCGATTAATCGCAGATTAGTCCAAAATCGCGATTAATCGAGGATCGCGATTAATCGAAAATCGCGATTAATCGAAATCGCGATTAATCGAAAATCGCGATTAATCGAAAATCGCGATTAATCGAAAATCGCGATTAATCGAAATCGCGATTAATCGAAAATCGCGATTAATCGATTTCTGTGTCTATGGAAATCGTTCACTAATCGTGTTCGAACGAATCGATTAATCGATTCGTTCGACATTTTTGCCAGTACTTCGTCACTACATAGCGCCGACGCCGCCTTTAAAACTCTTTGAACTATTGAATCTTTATTGGATCTACACCCTACGGCCGTATAAAACATTCTAAAATTTCCACTTGAATATATTTAATTATTTAATCGAAATTGAAAATCTTGATTAATCGAGAATCGCGATTAATCGAAAATCGCGATTAATCGAAAATCGCGATTAATCGGAAATCGCGATTAATCGAAAATCGCGATTAATCGAAAATCGCGATTAATCGATTTCTGTGCCTATGGAAATCGTTCATTAATCGTGTTCGAACGAA